>BGPR01018433.1:0-30834 GCA_013235015.1 Araneus ventricosus | reverse complement strand
GTCTTCTGGATCATTTATTTTGTAGATGTTTTATATTGTTCAAAATGCTCTCCGTTAACCACTATACACATTTGCACTCTGGACTGGATTTCTCGCTGCACATTGTGCAACATGGCAGGTGTTACGGAGGCACAAGCATCAGTAATGTGTCGTCGAAGATCCTGTTGGCAGAGGGGTCGCATATATGTGCCCTTTTATGTTTTCCTCATAAGAAGAAGTCCAATTAGGTCAAGTCAGGTGGGAGCGGGGGCCACTCAACGAAACCACCATACCCGATGACGTGATTCTGGAATGTCTCCATGACGTACTGCTTAATGTTTGAAATCTTAAGCGGAGGGGGGCCGTCATGTTGGAACCATACATTTCGAAGTTGGTGCAACGGTAGATTTTCAACAAAGTCGGTTATTACATCCTGCAAAAGCTCCAAGTACCGTTAACGTTCCCTCATAAAATACTGGTCCAATAAGACAGTCATTAAAACTTCGCACAAAACAATCATCGACCAGCGTAGTTGATGTCAAACTTCAACAGCTTTTTTTCCCTTTAAAGACCTTTATTTATTGGGCTAACTGTAAAATGTAAGTTCAAGTCTATTCTTTATATGGTGCAAGTTCAAGAGCAGTTCATCCTACCTTTATGGAGGAATTTGGAAAAATGTGTAAATTCGAAAGTGTTTGGATGCTTTTGATCAAATAATGTTTCCATAGATAATCAAGTCACCAACGGAACTGATAGTTGCAAACTTAAAATTTTTGCCAAAAAGTCAGTTAAATATTTAAGAGAAGATTTTCTCATCGTTAGCCCTGCAATTCTTACAGCGCTTGAAACTCAGGGACTCAGAATACTGGAATGATCGAGTTCCTCTTTCAAAGATAAGATACATTCCCTCTCCGTCTGGAAAACCGAAATGTCAATTTATATTCTTAATGGTCTGATATACAAGAGAAGACTGCTTAGCGATGTCTACAAGGGAAATTTATTAAAAGAAAATAGGTCCTGGAAATGAGTTTTATAAGAAAATCACCCTTTCCCACAGTCTCACCTTGGTGAGCCACTCTGGGGAACAAAGCACGCGCATTGGGACTTCAATCAAACACATTTAACTTAAGGGAGTAGAAATTTATCAGGGGTGCTTGGGTGTTTCGGGCGCCCGTTGTCCTGTGGGGGAACGAACGTTTGGGGCTTTTCAGTATCGATAGAATTAAATGAAAGTTATCACAACGTTTGAATTCGCAATGTAATGGATTGATGTTGTAAGGTGGTTGAAGGTGACGGTTATCCGAACTGCTTGATTGAATTGACCTGATGGATATATAATATATAATGTTACTCAGTGCTAGAAACTCAGCTCATTGCTTATCTGCGTTATAAGAATTTGCCGTAAACCTGCAATATTGCCCTCAATCGTATTTTAACAAAGCATGAATTAGCAAAAACATGACAGGTTATTATATAACACAAAATTCGAAATCATTCTAAATCGTACAGTTGCAGTATTAACTGTAGAGTTATTTTTAAAGAGGATCTGCGACATTTTGGGGGGAAGGATTTGCCCTTTAATGAAAAAGAATTGAAATATTTCGAAATAAAATATTTGAATCTTATTCATGAAGGACAATTTAATCATTCCATTAATTTGACTTCGTTTTGAATCACTTTGTGATTAATTTATATATTCAGCGGTAGCGAAACGCAAATCAATTTAACTTTGGAATGTCCTGCACAAAATGAAATAAATAGAATAAATTTCACATTCATCCATCCCCACATTCTAATCTCTTTCTTCTTCTTTCTATAATAAATTCGATAAATAAATTATTAAATATATTATAGCACTGAGTTATAAAACATAGGGCCAATTATTCAGGTTTATGACACTTTTATTCAGCTTATATGGCATTTTAAGGGTGTCATAAAAGAACCACTTGACTCTATTCAAAGTCACCTAATAGCTCCTTATACTTCCTATAAGAATACAAGTTATTCCATGTTGCAATTCCATTTAGTAACGCTTTTAATTAAAACCTAGAAGAGATTAAATGGCAATAACAGTGGTTTAATTTAAGTATCATGGCCAGGCTGAATTTGAAATTCCTTTCCCAGTTGAAACCGCAAATTGCTGTAATGCACTTCACAGGATAAAACTGTGTCAATTTAAATAGGTATATAATGTGAAGTTGTTGATTGGTTTAGTAACTTAAATAACTAGCGATACGATTGAGAATACATAGTATGATCTTGACAGTTCGGTGTCTTGGTTTGACAAGGTTCTAACTGTATCCGAGTAAGTTTTGAGATAAACGAGTTTAAAGTTTTCACCGTTTACAACTTTTTTACTTACGATCTAATTTAATTAATATTTTAATAATTGCATTGAAAGGCTATTATTTAGAGGCTCTATACTTTATTTTAAAAAATTATATTTCATTCCTTTGTTTTCGAACGCAGCAGAATGCAGTTAGAACCTTGTTCAAAACAGAAGTAGCTTTCGCGAAAGATACATAGTTCTAACTGCACATAGAACTTTGTCAAAGTAACACTTTTATTTTATAAATTACAATGGTTTGGTACAAAGTTCTAACTCGATTCGAAATTTAATAGAAAAGATAAAATAACATTTTGTAGCATTATAAATGGAAAGGCACTGTTTAGTAGGTTTATTAAAAAGTATTATAGCATTATAATATTCCCTATCCTGTATAGGCATGAAAGGAAAGCTGTTTTCATATTTTTCTTTTTTTATCACTTACTTCTTTTGCAGCCCTTTGAACCTTTCGTGTTACTTGGAACACACTCAAATTACAGTTTTCTGAAGTCTTTTGTCTGTTTAATATGTTTTTTCGAGCCTCTTATAGATGACTTAGCAAACTTGATATTTGCAGAATTTTCAGATTCCAATTTGTCGTGGGATGTTTTGAAATTCACCGTGTGCGGAGTTCTCGAAAATTTCAAAATTGCCACACTAGTGAGTGGCACAATCTTATAATTTAAGAGTTTTGCTCTTCCTTTCAAATCTTTAAAGTCATCAGACCGCATTTGAATGACACGATATGGGTGTCTTGGATTGACTTTTTTAAAATTCTAATTAATCCAATTGGAGAATAGAAGTCAATTTTTTTCATGGCTTTTTCAATGTTGCTGTGAACGCTATCAACTTCGTGAACGCATGAATATCCTGGTACAAAGTACTTCATAGTTACTGATTTTACTTGAAGATTATCCTTGAGAAAATATAGAACTGAGTTTGAAATGATGATTGAATTTCGGTTTTGTGGAACACAAGAATCCGACCTTGTTATCAAGACAGTTATGTCATTTTCCTCAGTTAGTACGGCCAGTATTTTAGAAAAGCACTAGCAATTTCATTATCAGCTCGGCCAGATAAATTTTCACTTCACAAGGCACAATAAACTTGTTTAGTAGGCGTGTAATACGCAGTCAAGTTGTAGACATTTAATTTTCTCAGGTAAAATAAAGAACTAATATTAACATGTGGAGTCGGTATTACATTTTGTAAGTCAAATAGCAATACAGGCAAATCTTTGTTTTTCTTCTCCTCATTCGTAACTTCTCGCATGTTTATTTTTGACGTTTGATGCACATCATACTCATATTTAATGTCATCTTTCAGTGTTTGAATAAATTCTAATTGAATAAATTCTAATTGAATAAATTCATTCACATTGAATAAATTCTAGTTAAAATTTACGCCTCAACTCTAATAACAAATATGCTTCTTAATTCTAATGATAGTTCTCCTAAACTTGAATAAGACCTGTACTCCTGCACTATAATGGCTCATGCTCTTCTAAACTTGAAAAATAGTTTTTCTGCAGTTTAATAAGCTAATTGTCAGATTCTTTTATAAATCTTATGCAGGGAAAAAATATCTGCTAATACAATATCTATACATCCGACAGAACATTTTTAATAGAAACTAGTCATTAAATAGTCCTGAATTATAAACTTAAACTGTAATAACTTATGTATCCCTAAACTCTAATAAGTCATGCAGTGCATTTAAGCTCTAATGAATATTCCCCTAAACTCAAGTAGCTCAGTCCCCTAAACTCAAGTAGCTCTGCGGTATCTCCACGATGTTGTTTCGATATTCCGATTGCCTCACAATGTCGTAGAGCTGTCGCATGGATATTGTAGAGCATCTTGTGCTAATAGGGTGATTTTATTATTGTACCTTTCGCATGCAGAAGTAAAATATTTTCTGTTACAGCAGCTATATCTCCGGTAACGAAAAATTCAATATAGATTAAATACTCAATATTTATGAAAGTTTCCAAAGTTCCATAGATGGCTTTAAAGAAAATATTTTAGTACCATATTGCATAGACATCTATGTTTACTTAAATCGTATAAAAATATCTCTTTTAAATTTAAAATAAACTGTTTAAACATATAAAGAAACAGAATTTTTTTTGAAAGCTTGATTTGATAGAAACAATACTTTTGAAAGTAAAATATTTACCTTAAATATTCTAACTTATACAAAGAACTTCTCTTCAGTACAGTCTTCTGTACTAATATTCTAACCACAAATTTCCTAATTTGCTTGAAGAAACCAAGCAACATATTTCATACGTTGCCGTAAAAGTTTTACTGAAGTTAGAAAGAATAAACATGAATAACACGTTCTTTATCACATTAAGGAATTTGTCAATATAATAGCTATAAATATTTGGAACACATCACTGCAGTTTATTGAAACTGCTATATACTGATAACAAATTCTTGTTCTAAATTATGTCCGATTTCATGCATTTATAAAAAAACGATATAGCGAAATAACCAAGTAGGATATCTCACTGTCATCCATTTATTTCTAATGTCAAATAAATTAAAAAGATAAACAATCTTGGAGAAAGTTTCGTTCTTGTTTGTCAAGGGGAACTCAAAATGGCAACATCTTAATTTAGTTAGTATTAACATCTTGTATAAAAATAAATCAAGTGCTATTCTGGAACACACCTTGTAATTTGGTACCTTGATCAGATGACGAACACGACACCTTAGCAGGAACTAAATTCTAACACTGTATTTCGATACGTCTAGTATGAACCATTCTTCCACTCATCATCCGGTAGAATCATATCGAAATGCCCCGTCCTAATGGTCCATGGTGGTCTGGTGCTAGGGTCTCGACCTCGGGGCCTGGGGGTTCCTGGTTAGAAACCCAATTTTACCGAAGAAGCACCGTGTAAGCTGCTCTGGTGCACGTTAAATCCGTCGGGGCAAATGTCATCCCGTGGAAGATTGGAGAGGGGATTGCCAGGTGAGGTGTCGTCCTCGTCATCTGACCTAGGTTGAAAATTACCAGGTCCATCCTAAAGTAGCCTCGTGTTGCTTCAAGAAGGGACGTAAATATGACGAAGCTAAACCACGCCCGAGTACGAAGCCGCCCTGTGAATCCAAATCACCCGGCCGGCCACAGATAAGAAATAACGCGAGTACTGTTATATATTCAGAACTGCCGATTCACAGACTCGTTACAACGAGGTACGTACTGATATCGTTGATGGGGTCGTTTACCAGCCCCAAGATAAAGCCGTTAATAATACCAGCCGTCAATATAAACAAATAAAAAGTAAGTAATAAATAAAAAATACATAACTTCTTATTACTTCTATGTTTATATGAAAATCATTATGCATTTCATTTCAATTAAGCATTTCTCCGTTGATTTCTATGGTGAGTATAATTCTTGGCCCTTCTCTCTGCTTAGAGACATTATTCTGAATTAGTTGGTTTAAAGTTATTTAAAGGAATAGACATTTTTATAAAAATTCTATTAGTTAGTAATGGAAATAAATAAGAAAAATTAAATAGAAACAAGAAGTAAATAAAAAAACATAAAACTTTTTAATACGTCTATGCTTATATGAAATTGTAAATTTTATTCACAGTGACCTAAAAGGATGCGTCCAAATTTGAGTGCTCGTCTGTTAGATATTGACAAATAAGTTTTATACAGGAAATTGTGTACAAAAGTACTCCTGGAAACTGTCCGAGGGCTATGTTCTCAGGTGTAATGGGAGCTGGAAGCAGAATCATTTCCTGTGAGAGTGTTTTAGGAGTAAGAGGACTCGATTCAACAACACAAAATACAGTGACCTCTCACTTATACGCGCTCTCTTTTATGCGTGTTTTCCACTTATGCGCGTTTTTTTCGCGGTCCCGATCAGGGTTATAGGAAAACAACGATAACTCCTATTCATTTATGCGCCGCACTAAAAAAGCACCTCTCGCTTATCAAAAGTTTTCCTAATTCAAAAAGTTTTTTTCAGCCGAACAAATACCCTTTTTGTTCTGATTCTAGGAATGCATTCCCTCGCCCTTCGTCTATTGTTCAGATTCCAGGAACACATTCCTCTACCTTATACACAGGGGTGTACGTGGGGGTTGTTGTTATTGGCGTCAGCAAAATTCGCATTTATACAGCAGCCAATAAGAAAGGTTGATACGGTACGTAGCATGTGGCATTGATTGCTAAAGAAAGAACCATTTTTGGAGTTTTGGTTAGATGGTTACTTTTTAAAATGGCAAAAAGAACGAAATTGTCGCTTTTTTTTAAAAAAATGGATGTTATTAAAAAATTCGAACAAAATCCTTGCACCTCGAAAAAAGTTTTAGCGGAACATTTTAATGTCCCAGAATCGATAATGAGAGCGATTTTAAAAAATCGGGAGCATTTCCATTTTCTTTGTGTTCTTAAAAAAATAATTTACGGAAGTTATACACGTATTTGCATTTTGAAACATCTTATTTGCATTTTTCAGTAGTATATGCAAAGTATTAATTAATTATATATGTAGACTGTATTGATGTTTCACTTTTAAGCTCCCTTTTGTGGTTTTTCACTTATGCGCGTTTTTCTCGCTGTCTCCTGCGCCCGCGCATAAGTGAGAGATCACTGTAGAAAGATACGTATGAATTCCATTTATGATGTAGCAGATGGGGATGCACGAAAGGTGGGCTACATCTAACAACACAGCTTCTCAAGCAGATCTCTGATAACTCATCCATTGTTTGGACCACTGCTCCACAGATTGTATGAGAACCTCGATCGGATTTAATTTCATCACTGGATTGACAGTAATAGAAAAGGCACATGGCCACCAATAACTCCTGGCCTCAAACTCGTGAATTTCTTTATCTGGGGATATTTCAACTCCAAGGTATACGATACACCTATAACTGTGAACATTAATCTCGTCGTTAGGAGATGCGGTATCTATCCATGACACATCTGCCCTATTTAAATTGGTCCGATAATCCATACATCGACATTGTGCATTTTTGTGGATGCATGGAATTTTGTACATCTTCCATGATGTAGCCTTTTATAATTCCTTCATAAGCATTATTAAATTTGCTTTTATTAATAATAACAAGTCACAACCGCTGTAGACTTCCTTGTTTCGGAGTGTTGGTCACGCTGCTGTGGAACCGCGTGGCTTTATGTTTGGAGAAAACATCGCATATAAAACTAGTTTTTTGAGATGAACAGATGGCCCGTAACACAAATGAACACGTAAAGTTTGAAAACTACGTTTTGGGGCACACTGCATAGATATACAAGTCATCGAAAGTAAGTTGAACACTTCGCCAACAAGTAGGAAACTATGAATTGAGAAAATCTGGTGCTAATGGCTAAGAGATATGGGGCGTCTTTATGATATGCGATAGTTGACGCTTCACGATGACTTAAATTATTGCAACAGACAGCTGAGAACGTCGTATCTTTTTCGTTCTCACACCAACTGCGATGATAAACCTCTTTATGAGGTTTGACAATTTTGGGCGGATGGCATCCTAATAGCACAAGACGCTGTACAATATTGTTACGATATCTTCACGATATTGTACGGCATTCAGAATACCGGACAACGTCGTAGAGATATCGCACAATATCTTGTGCTAATTGGGGTCAGCAAGAACTGAATTTTCTGAATTTTGCGAAACTGTTCACTTTCAAGCAAGTAATGGGCGTTTACCCTGATTATTAAGGATCATACAGGGATGTGGAAAACCATCTCTTAACGGTTGCCCATTTATCACAAATAACCTTGTTACCAGAAATTGTCGAGAATCGTCTGCTGCTTCGGATATTGTATATCACCCAGGTAGCACAACATGTTCTGCGATATTGTACAATATTGTTTGATATTATAAAATACTGTACATACTTCTAATATTGTTCAATTTGGTAAATAATGTACAGTATCTATGTTTTACTGGGCAGGTGGGTGTCCGAAGAAACAGATGACCGAACACATATTAGTCATGCATCAATTTTTTTCCGAGGTGGCAAACTTCTACGGCGGAGGAGTTGTAAAGTTGATCCCACGTTATGACAACTATCTCTGTCCTAGTAGCGAATATGTTGAAAGTTATCTTAACGATTGTTACATATGTTTTAATAAATGTTTTCATGTAATTATGTTTTCCTTCAGTTTACAGCCTTTCTTCACGTATTTTCTAGCTGATTCTCGAAAAAGAAAAAGTTTGCAAGTTGTTATACATGGGTGTGTCAGATACCTGTTTAGCAACCATCTTAAGGTAACCTGTTCTTGTGTATGTAATGTTAGAATATACGATCCAAATTTCAAAACTATCTCCAAATTACGATATTTTCTCATAATGCAAATAGCACATTTTTCTCCCCCTGGGTTCCTTCTTTTGTATAATATTTTCAGCAGCAATGCAAACAAAATCAACTTCTACACTCTCATTCACTTAAACTTTTTCTTACGAATCGGAAAATACCAATATGGGAGAATCTAAATACTCCGATATGGATTAAGCCTTTTGGGGGCAGCTCACATTCTCTCCACCATTTTCTAAAACAAATCACCGTAATTTTAACAAATAAAAAATTGCCTTTCAAAGTTTGAAGGAGAAAACAAAACCCTCTAAATTCTGCAGAGATTTTTTTTCTTTTCTATCAAAAGTAATAGGTTCCTTGAGCAAAAAGTTTTCCAGTAGATCCAAGGGAAATATCCAATAATCTCGGTATATTTTTCGGCTGAGACGTTCCCAAGTGTCGACGCCTTCTTGTTTCCATGGTAACCAATCCCTTCTTATCCCTCAACAAGATGCTCTTTTCATTCGACAAGAATGGCTTTCGGCATGGATTTTCATTCTCAGGGACAATTTCTTAAGCATATTTTGAAGAAAAATCTACTGATGACTTTTTTTCGATGTAAATTTTTATTTGTAGACAATGGAGATCAAATATATTTCTATATATTATTCTCAGTTCTTTTATATCCTATTTTGTGAAAGTTTTTTAGGACAAAAATATCTGATTTTGTCAAAACTTCAGAGTTTCCGATACTCTCTTTTTTTTAAAGCAATACTGAAAATTTTCTGATTTCTATGTTTCAAAAGATTGATTATTGCCACGCTACAAATTTGAATTCATAATTTATATTCTTGCTTATTTAAATATAAATTATTAAGAGAAGTAGTTATTTTCCGAATGTCCGGAATATATTTCATTATAATAATCTTCTAGGAAATCGAATTAAATCAAATGGTTGTGAAATATTTCCTAAAGACTTGCAGTTATATTTCCTTAATGATTGACAACCTTAAGGCAATATGTATATCATTATTTAATGGAATAAACTGTAAAGTTAATGCAATCAAGTTGCGCGCCATTGAAACTTTCCATGAATTACGCTACTTTAAACTAAATAATGGTTACCATAAAAAAATTATCCCTGAAATCTAATTTGCAATATATACGGTATAAATATTTCAAAATTGGTTAGTGACAACCTAAGGAAGAGTAATTGTCACCACAATTACTGACATCCCTTCAATCTTAATTACTTTACGTTTGAAGTAAACATGGACTTAAGCAACAGAAACGAGGGCTTTACTATCTTACAAAACATGCTGGGACGTGGATTACTGATGAGAACCGTATGATCGGGAACCTATCGCTTGTTCACAATTTTGAACATAGCCTGTACTTGTGTATAGGCCGGACTCTTCGAGATATTGCGCAGTGTTAAGTAAACTACTAGATAGGTATTTTATAGGTATATGGAATTGGTAGGATGTTTATATCTAGATAACTTTCTTTTGAGGAAAACAGCTTCATATATTTTACAATTATGGAGTGGAGTGTCAATAATGCATCTACAATAGATTTAATGACCAGTAATTATCTTTCCCATAAAAAAATATTAAAATTAGTAATTTCGGTTTCAAACACACGAAAATATGTTTTTTTATAAATCATGTTCATCAAAAATGTTTTATAATTAATTATTTTTATGAGCATAAGAAAAGAAACCTAAAAGTAATGAACCTTTTTTTAGAAAAAACCCGAAGAAACTGTCTTATTTACAACCTTGTTTGTTTGTGTACTTCTAGATTACGATTATATTACCTTTTTTTATGTTGATAGCTTGAAAATCTTTTTGTTCAATTGACTTCATTGATTAAAAAAAACTTACGATCCATATTTGAAATTAAATTGTCATTAAAGCTTAGTCTGTTAAACAAAAAAATTAAGGAGTCAATAGCTGTCTTGTTTACTTCATTAACACAACTTTTCTTACAATTATCTCATTTAAATAAATCCAATATATTCGATTTCTTTAAACTAATTTTATATAATGCGTGGGGTTTTTCATTGTGCTATTTCAAATTGGTGTAGCAAGTTCTTTAACAGAATATTAATAAATAATATAAGTTCTGTTTATTTACTTTTGTGCAACTATTTGACATATTTTTAAAGATCCGTTAACTCGTAGATTATTTAATAATTAACAGAAAATTAAATAAATTTCATATTTACATGAATCTTATTAGACAAAAATGCCAATGTTCTTATCTGAGTAATTTGAATTTGGATTCGGGAGTTGAATCCTTTTTTAGCTCGTTAAAATGCTTCAGGCTTCAAAAATTAAACTAGTTTAAGCTTATTATATTTCAAATTAATTTTAAGAATTATTCATAATGTTTGATAATTTTATACAATTTGCAATGAAAATAAGTCAATAATTGCTTAAAATGGTTTCGTTATTCGTTGTTAAGTATTCTAGGGAAAAAGAAAAAGTATGAAATCTGTAGTTTCTATTACTTTCCAATTAATGTACTTTCTTCAATAACTTATGAGCATATTATAACCATGAAATTTTTTCACCTCTTTAAAATGCAAAAAAATCCTTTTCAGTTTTGTCAATTTTATTTCCGCAGAATGCTGTTTTAATTTTAATATTTTTACAAAAATATATCTTTAAGTATGTTTTACAATAATAAGTTTCGATGTTTTGTTACTGATCTTATACAAATATACACACACGCATTGAGGCGATATTATACGCATTTTTTGTGTGCACTTTGTGCTGCTATATGATCAAACTT
The DNA here is from genome assembly GCA_013235015.1 of Araneus ventricosus. NCBI lineage: Eukaryota > Metazoa > Arthropoda > Arachnida > Araneae > Araneidae > Araneus > Araneus ventricosus. The sequence goes on along the minus strand of BGPR01018433.1, from coordinate 19,437 downwards.
GTCGATTTCTGAGCACGTTTTGTTGCTGTATAATTAAGTGTTAATTTTTAAAAATAATATAAAGGCAGACGAACCAATCCTAAAATATTTTCGATCCATGAAATTTCGGATTTAAAGTTTAAGGTATCCGACTGGTTTAAAATCGTCGTTTTTGACGAAATTATCAAAAAATATTTTATGACTTAATTTTGTAGCCTGTTTAATCAGCTTTCTAAAACTGTCTCACTTTTTACTCTACGTGAATTACAATGGAGTTACAGCTGTTTTATTACCGAACTGTAAGCATTATTTTATGTTGCGTGAAAACTTTGAATGTGTTTTCTGAGAAATGATATTTTTGAGGAACACTGTCGACCGTAACAAAGATTTCTCAAAACGTTATTCGAGCATTGATATGAAATTTGCTGAGATCGTTTTCTGTAATATGCTTGATGTTTTCCTCTAAAAACTAAGGTCAATTTTGGAATCAAGTATTATTTTTTCGTGCTTAAATATGAACGAAAAGCATTTTTTATGAAAAATTACTAGTTTAGTAACTATGTTCAGCTATATCTCAAAACTATTTTGAAGTACAAGAAATATTTTAGAGCATAACACATATAACTGTCATAAAAATGTACTCCTACAAGGATTTATGTATATTTAAAATATGATTTTGTCTATGGCTGTTAGCGTAAGGCAAATATTTTAGTCATGTTTCTTCAAATTTCTCAGTTTTTTTTAAAAAATATTATTTTGAAAGCCTAATTTTACAATATTTTCATAGTTTTAAAACATATGCAGTTGAAAAATAACTTTAAAAAATATATATAAGTTATTTTTCAAAAAAATGTCTCCGAACACAGTCGGATACCTTAAATTTTTATTTAATGGCTTCAATTTTCTTTTTTTTTAATTTTGCAGGAGCTCTTAAAATGATATTCATACCGTGTATGGAAGCTGGGAGTAAAACATACCTCAATGTTGGGTTTCATTCGTTTCAAATTCTTTGGTTTTGCTTCCGTACTTTCAATCAGCATTTTAATCGCCTACAGTTTTTTAACCGTCAAGGTGAAAGATAATTCTGGGGATTTTTACATCGTGCTATCTTCTGAAGTGCTATCTTTATTTCGAAATATACGAGAAAGCCCATGAAAAAGTAAAAAGAAATACTCATCTTCTTCCAAAAAAGCCATTCGTCTGAGAAGAACAAAACGTATTATAGCTTTAGAAGGGCCTAGACACAGCTAAAAGAATTGTGAAAAGCAATTTACGCTCTGATGATTGTGTCTGATTTCTGTACTTTGCAACAGATTTGTCTGCAATTTTTTTGAAATATGTGGTCGAAGCATTCAAGTAGGCGTGGAAAAGCTTAATGGATAAATATAGTAAAAGAAACGCGTTTCAATATTTGTATCTGGTCATCAGAACTTCAAAATGAAAAAATTAGTGCTGAGCGAAATATAATCTTAGAAAGGAGTCTGTGTTTGTGCCCTGATTTTGGCAAGGGATTGTACTTTCATATGTGTTGTAATGTGCATCACAAATAACTGAATTTTTAGAAACAATTATTAACATTAATTTGATAACAATAATAATTGTTAAGATTTCTGTTATAAATTTAGATTTTAAATGGAATTAAGATAGAGAATCTAAAAAATAGAAGTCATTTAGGTAAATCATTCTGGAACAAAGAAAGGACACAGATGAGAAACTCTTGAAAGAAAATAATAGTAATTTAATTAAATAACAGAAATTTAATTACAAATCGGAGAAAATTCTGTCGCCTTTGATATTTAAATTCAAAAGTTTAATCTTTTAAGGAATCATTGAGCAAATGACTTTTTAAAGAATATTTTAAAAGTTCTAACTAAAGAAAGTTTTATCGAAATTTTTTCCTAAATACAGAGAAAAAAAGACTTAAGGAAAAGAATAAAATTTTAACGACCGAGAACAATAACAATTTCTTTGAAAAATATCTTATTTTTTTACAATTATTAATTTCTGGAATTCAAAGAATATTTTTTTTGTTCACGCAAGAACAATACTTTTTATTAATTGGACATTCTTCGTAGAATTTTAAGGTCTTGAGTATATTTTCAATGTCAAATTTATACATTTCTTCTAGTAAAATTAAAATGTCCATATGGCTATTTCTGAAATTTTGACGCATACACTGACAAAGTGTCAGAGACATATGCTACAATGCAACTATAATTTATAAGGTAATTCCTATTTACTTTTTTATCACATTTTATTTACCGAATTAAATGTTTTTGGCCTCTAGGAAAGTGTGTGTAAGGTGAAGGGAAATTGTTTATTAAACTTTGTATCAAATGATTAATTGTGTGCAATAAGGCGCACCTAATCACTTTATTATTTACCTGCATTTATGTTGATAAATGATACGTGATTTTTTATGTGTGAAATTGAGTGAAAGATGAAGTAAAAGATACTGACTTGTGCGAAATATCGAATTAATAACAATTCTGCCTTTTTACATGGATATCTTAAATATAGCCCAATATTGCGAGTATTGTCAGTCTTGCAGGATATTATGCAATCAGTACTATGGAGTTTGTGCTATGGGCTCTATAATATTTTGATACGTAAATCTATTATACTGTCGCGAACAACAATGCTCAAAAGCGAGAACATGAATATGAATATGGAAAGCGATTTGAATAAACAAAAAAATAACGTAAACATTAGAATTATCAATAGAAGCCCAAAGCTTGAGTTTGTGAGCAAAATAGGGAATTTGGAAATGGTTAGTATAATTAAATGAAGCACTTTTGAATAGTTTACAGTTGTAGAGCGATAATCTAATTTAAGTAGATAATCAAAGAGAAGAAAGTAGACGTTTATTTATTTGAATTCCTATAATTTGGATAAATATTTCATAGCAGTGATATTGCATTTAAAAACATGTTTGAAATTTGATCTTATTTCTTCTCTTACCAACTATTTGATTCGATATTTAGAGACAAAATTTCAGTATAAATTGAATTAATTGAGACAATTTAAATGGAAATGAACTTTAGAATTTGCATTTTCAAACATTACTTTCTGTTTCAAAAAATGAAACATAAGCATCTGGATAGGAATAGACAAAACAACTTAGAGCGGATCTGAAAGTAATGAAACAGTGATTATTATTCATTTTTAGTACTTTTGTAGAGTTCTTCAACACAATGAATGTACAAATATTCTACTTATTTAGCAAATAAGTCGAAAGTTCTCGATTTTTTAAATTAGAGTTCCATTTTGAAACTGATCCAGGACTTTTTGCCAAGAATGCACAATCTCCATTGAACAACTGCCTTGTCAGAGTGCAGTTAACTACAAATAATTGAATGTTAATGTCATCTTTAAACCCTCCGGTCGGAATTTAAAAATATTGAAATGAAACTGTTTTTCATTGGTGTATTGTGTACTACTACAAAGTAAATTTGTAAGAGAAAAATTTCAAAAAGTTATCCTATGTCTTCTATCCGGACAAAGCCGGACATTTCTTCTAAAAAATATGAAACATCCCAAAACCTTTATTGTAGAATGTTTGCCAAAGCATGATAGAATATTGCACATGCATTTTAAATGGTAAGAAAAGGATTAAAAACAAAATTCTAATTCATCACAGAAGTCATTTTTAGGAATAACAATGATTTTCTGGATTTGTTTTCGAAACACTAAATAAATAAAGTTATTCCAACCCCGAAATGAGAAATTTTCATAAATTAAAATAGATAGAAAGTCGAGAACAAAATAAAAGTATTAGCATGAAATTTCATGAATTATTGAATTAATAGAGATTTGTCCGGTATATCGGATATCAGACCTGAAGAGGTTAAACAAAATCGAGGATACAAATCGAATTTTTCTGTGATGCAAGTTGCCGACACGATGCTTTCTGAATCAAAAAGATACTAGTAATCAGATAGACAAACGCAAGAAATAAATGGATTTAATAATAACATTAGAAGCAAAAGAAAAGAATATTATATTTTTCACTCAAAATTAATTTTTAAAACTTACCTTAGCAAGCTGTCACCTCCGAAACTAATACCTCTCGAGAATTCTAAAGCACATTTGTTCAATAAACAAAAGCAAATGAAGTAGCCTTTATCTCATGTTTAGACAGAGAATCCTTCCACATCATTCTTAAACAAGTGAGATAAGTTTTGTACACCATAATGAATGGCACATCTATAAAATCCTATGACCAAAGCCCTTGCAGCGCATAGTCCCCGAAGACGAATTTCTGCCTTGAGCAGAATGAAGTTTTTTATAGCTGCAACTTAGTGCAGTGAAAAACTTTAAGTAGCTTGAGAGATGAAAGTAAACCTTGAAACTTTCACCTTCGGTTGAATAAAGATTTATGGTGCAACTTTGCGTGAAACAGAAAGAGTCTATTTCTTCAATTTCTTTTCGCTTTTCTCACATTAGATGCGAAATTCGACACTGGTTGGGAATTTCACGGGATGCTATATTTGACCCTCTCATCTGGAAATTTTGCAATAAATAAAAGCTAAAAAATTATTTATCGTTGAAAAAATGTGAGTTTTATTTTGAGTTTGAAAACTATATTTATTTAACTTAAGATGGCTCATTGTTTATATTCTTGTAATAGCTTTGTATTAAATTTTGGCTAAATCAGTTAAAAAATATTTTTAAACATTGATGCTTAACAAACGGATTTTGATCACATACAAGGACACCAAGACAATAAAAAAACGTTGGAAAACAAGAATTCTAGAAATATATAGATACCTTAAATTAAAAGTTGTCAAAAAACTTTCGTTTTCGATTGAAGGTAGTTTTCAAATTATTATAACACGGAACGTTTGGATAGTATAGTTGTAAAAACGTACTTTCCTGAAAAGAGAAAACAAAAAATACTAGCTGGAACGATACAGGAAAAAGCAACTTTCAACATAGAAATATGATCTTATTTCTCTTTATTTCCAATGCAATTCATTTACAAGAATATTTTCTTACTTCAGTATTAATTCTTTATTTTGTCATTATTAATAAAATTACAATTAAATGACTGTTTTGATCAGTTTTAAAAATATTCCATTTATATTTCTCAACTCTACCAAAATGTTCCAAAGGCTTTAATGTTGCAAAACTCGCCATTGACTCACAAAAACAATGAAACCATTAATAGGGAAATCGTCTTCAAACAGTGTTAAAAAATAAAAAATCTTGTATGTACGTCGTTTTTCATGCCAAATTCGTAGAAAATCAAAGCGTTTTATGGTGATTGCGTAACAAACAAATTTATAGACAACCAAAATGCTGAATGGTAGAATTGATACAGAGATCTCTTTTCGATCGGTCAGTAGAGCTTCTAAGTCCACATGCAGACTATATAATTTCATATCTGTAACAGATAAGCCCACTGCTATATGTGTTATTAATATACGCATAGGACAAATACGTTCTTTCAAAATTGTATGTATACGTGAATGGTATAAGAAAATTTATTGTTTAAATTTAGGTTTCTGGGTACTCTTTATAAAGTCATCTATGAGGCTTTAGGACTTATGTAACTTTCACTTTTCGAAGGAACGTGGGGAAACCTTTTTGTCTCGAGTTTACCTCTGTTACTTACACAGTACAACACCGGTTAACCAAAGTAAAGGAAGGGGAGGCATTTCGGATTTCAATTTTTTTCTTTTAAGCCTTGCACATCTATTAATATTTTGTATCTAATTACAGATTGTAATTCTGAAATGTTTTGTGTGAAGCGAATTCAAATCTCTCTTTGTAGGTTACACACATGTTCTTTATTAAAGTTAATCTCTATATTAGTTAACTTGTCGGGCGGAATGCTCCTGACACGCACAGGTAAACAATATAGTAATTATTATTGTTGATATTGGTTGATTTTAATTCTATAATTAATCACTGACCTTCTTGGAGAGGCATGAAGGAAAAAGGTGGTGATATCGTTGCAAAAATATCTCACCTTCGCAATTACTTCAGTGCAATGAAGCATGTGTTTTTTGTATTAGCGGTTTCAGAGGCATTTCGCATAACACGGTTTCGCTTAACCGGGGTTTTATTGTATTAATTTTGTGTGCCCCAGAGAATATCCAACCCTTGGTTTAAGACACAAACTGAGAATTTCACGCTGTTATCAACTTTGGACACATTGACGTGAGGCTCATAAATATAGCAAATTTTGTTATCATTGAAATCGATGTACATATCTACATTTAGAACACATTTGACGGAGTTAAAAATCGAGACATTCTCCTTTTAATAATAAAATTGAAATCTTCTGCTTATATGTGGAAGTTTTCTCAGTTTACTCAGAAAAAAACTTTAAATAGGCATGAGATAAATAAATAGCACTTTAGATAGGAAGTTCTTAGTCTTACTTGGAAATAACAAAATTAACGAACAAACTAACTTAAATTTAAAAATTCCTATTGTATTATAGGTTTATTTTACTAAATGTTGAACACGGTAAATTAAATGAGTATTTTTGAGTTGTCATTTAGATACATATTTTGTTTCTTAAGGAACTCATTTTTATTGTGGCACAAATTGTATCTGTAAAATCATTCAATTCTTAATCAAATTTCATGGATGAAATCAGGGTATAAATGTCTGCATATTAAAAATAATTCAGCTGCCCGGAATCAATACCTTTCGATAGAGCTTAGTAGTATGGGCCATCTAGTGTTTCTAGGGCCTGCAGGTAGGCAGCAGCCTATTCTTATTACTTTAATACAGCCATATAGCAGCAGTCGCTATGTGAGGATAACTGGTTGATCTAACTGCTCTGTGTCTTTCCTCAGTAAATTGTCCTTTTTACTGACCCTATAAGTGGTTGTTTCGTATAATTTTTTTACTACTCCTTGCACTTTTACGGGCAAAAATAAAATTGTGAAACTAGTGTTATTATTTATCTTACGTTATTTAAATTTTGGTCTGAAAGTTTCATCTTGCTTCCCCGAACCGACTTTAAACGTCACTATGTTTTCCTTCACAAATTCGGTCGGGTTTTATGGGCCATGCTAAAATCGGGTTTTATGCGCTGTAATTACCCGGTTGCATGGGCCATTCCAAAATTGGCTAGTATAGGCCAGGTGAGTAAAGCATACTCTTTTATTTCACGAAAAAATAACTAAATTATAAAAGAAGCCTGAAGGCGAGAGTATAGAAGAGTGATCTACGGACGCCACGAACCTCGCAATTGCAAAGGGGCCGCGATGGCCTTGTTGTTCTCGGCTTCAGGCCCGTAGCGTTCCATGTTCGAAACCCTATTCCACTTAAACTGCGAAGCGTATGCGGCCTGTTGTACGTTAAATCATACGCAGTGATCAAATGTCCTCCCACTGGTGCGGTGCGTGATTCTGGAGAGGGGAGCCAGCTCAGACGTCGTTTCGTCATCTGAGAGCAGTCGACAATTATGAGGTCCGTTCCAAAATAGTGTTGCTAAAAAACAGGATGTTAATATAACTAAACTAAACCAATTTCAATTGCTCGTGTTTTGAAAAATAAAATGTCTGAAAGGACTGCATTCGACAATTAGAAAAACACAACAAAGAAGAAAATTAATTAAATAAACAAATAAGGTAGCCCTGGGATAGTTGGGATGTTTTCCCTTAACTATTGGGCCGTTTTCTATAACAATTTTTAGAAAAAGTAATTCAATTTTTTTTATCTGAAACTTTTAGTGTACCTTCAGAAAGAATTAGCCTTTGCAAAATATGAATATATTAAATATTAGTATTAATTTAAAACCTCAAATTGACACCCAGTTGCTTGGGACAACTTGCCACGTCTGCGGGGTAAGTTGCCCACTATTAGTATAAAGCGGCTATCACAAACATTCCTCTATATTATTATATTTTGTTAATTTATGTAAGATAATTGTTTTATTATACACATTATGTGTATTATATACAAAATTGGTACATTTCTTCTACTCGATAGAAACTGAGATACAGCTTTTATGGTCATCATCAACTAGTATTGTGTAATTATAGTCATAATTGAGTCGGCATGGCTTTTCATAACAAGAATCTTGCATAATAAATCTGGTGCAAGTCCATACCACATATTCAGAGATATTTCTATGACGCACATTGTGAACATGCACCACTCGACATGTTGGCCCACCGTGCTAACGTGTCCCATGCCAAATGGCCCAACTAGCCCCATATCGTCATTTTTGTTTCTCCTGAATGTAGGGATTTATTCTTAAAGTTCGATAAACAAACAATCCCTAAAGTAACAATGAAAAACTATCTTTCGGAGTATTATATGTAATCGTGAAAATTGTAATTTAAAAGCAAAACAAAAACCCGATAATTTTTAAGTGAGTAAATATACTCAGCTTACTGAAAATTAGAAAATTCTAGTTGGTTCTGTATTGAACGCTGCTTCTTCAATGACGCTATGTGGAGGAAGGAAGACGGTACAATATGCACTTATCCGGAATGACAGCGTTAAATACCAGAAACTTTTGAAAATATTACAGCTGACTCGACGTGCCCCTATGCCCAATAGGGTGAGCCGAAAAAGTCGAGGTATCTATTATCCTCTTGTAGTAGTACGGAAAATTTGCCAACTCCCATCATTAAAAAGTGTGCAAAATGTTAAAACTCCGAATTGGTATCTTCTGCCGCCTCAATGGGCCGAACATTGTGAAAATTAGACTGAAAATTGTTAAAATTCAAAAATTAATAAATAATCACAGATTCTGTTGATAGGTCTGCGGTAGTGCTTAAAAATTACTATTTCTTAACAACAACACCTTTACAAAATTTTAGAATTTTTAATTTTTAGGTTAATATCTTTTGCTGCCTCAACGACACTGAATTTTGGAAATTAAAGGCGAATTTTTAACTAAATACACGATTCACTTACCTCTTTATAATGCGAACAGAACCTTTATTCAACATATCAAACACACAAATTACAAAAGCACTATTGTTTGAAATCTTTTTGGACTCAGATTTTGATGTGTTTTTTCTGGATTCTAGTGCAGCTATAATAGTTCCATCTCTGTTTTGCGGTTCAACTGTTTTTCTGGAGGTTTCAGCGACGAGTTTCAGAATCCGCTCATCTGCTTATGTGTGTGTGAAGGAAATTTAGGAAAGTCCCAGACGTCCATTGGCACATCGTCCTGTATAATCTTTAGAAGTTCATGAGTACTTATCTGTCTCAGAACTGGAGTCTATGTGACATAACAAGCTTGTCGGTCAATCAGATCTACTTAGTCTGTATCTCTAAAGTCAATATCAGTAGTAACGAATCTACGAACACAACTTCCATCTGCGCCAACTTCAGAATTTATGAATAAGTAACCAATGCATTATTGTTTGACTTTGGCAAACTTTTTTTTCTATGATGTGACGGCACAATCGTGGGCTTTCCCGGCATTTATCCCACTAACCTAATACATATTAAACATTTTTAAAACCATTAGTACTGGCGTTTCTTCTTTAGATCTAGCTAAGCGTCTACCGGGAATGCGCATTTTTTTCTCGCTCATTGGCTAACGACTGCAAACCGAATATTGATGCTTTATATATGAACATCAGATCCATCAAATGAGTTGCTAACTTTGGTCGTGGTCATTCTAAGAGTCTGCGCACCCTCGTGGTTCCTAATTAATGTTCATCATTTCATAAAGGACGGTGCTAGACACTTGTGACATCTCATCAGCTCATGTCGGTAATTGCTTAAGAAGTATCGTGACATAATTGAAACAGTAATTTCTCCCAACGCTCACTTTGACGCTCCAGAAAATATGGTTTTGGCCATGTTAACTTATGAGAGATGCAATATGAGAACTCTTGTAGTTCGGTGAATTAGCAAGGCAAGGGAAATTGGCACAGATGCAAATTGTGCTCGTAGATTCATTACTACTACTATTAACTTTGAAGATACAGACTACGTAGATCTCATTGACTGGCAAGCTTGTTATGTCAAATCGCCTCCAGTTCTCAGACAGATAAGTTCTCATGAACTTCTGAAGATGATACAGGATGATGTGCCAATGGACGTCTGGGACTTTCTTAAACTTCCTTCACACACACAAGCAGATGAGCGGATTCTTATGCTCGTCACTGCAACCTAAAGAAAAACAGTTGGACCTCAAAAACAGAGATGGAACTATTACAGCTACACTAGAATCCAGAAAACACACATCAAAATCTGAGACTAAAAAGATTGCAAACAATAGTGATTTGTAATTTGTATGTATGATAGGTTGAATAAAGTTTCTGTTCGCATTATAATGAGGTAAATGAAGCGTGTATTTATTTAAAAATTCGCCTTTCTTTTCCAAAATTCAGTGCCGTTGAGGCGGCAGAAAATATTAGTCTATAGTTCTAAAATTCTGTAAAGGTGTTGTGGTTAAGACATAGTAACTGTTAACCACTACTGTAAACCGATAAAAAAATATGTGATTATTTATTAATTTCTTAATTTTAACCGTTTCTGTCCAATTTTCACAAATTTCGGCCCATTGAGGCGACAGAAGAAATCAATTCAAAGTTATTAGATTTTGCACACTTTTTAATGATGGGAGTTGGCAACTTTCCTCACCACCACAAAAATATCTAAGATATTTCAACTTTTTCGGCCCACCCTAATGCCCAACTAGCCGCGGTCTACTCTAAATAACCACAATTTAACAATCAACAGAATAACGATGGAAATGTAAGCAAATTTATTTATATTATTGTAATTTCGCTACAGAATCCAAATCTATCCATTTGTACCCAAAAATATTTGTTTTTATTTTAAACATTGTGTTTTTAGGTGCCCATACTAAGGACATATTTAATTGTTTTTAAATTATCGATTTAAAAATTAGTTGTCATATGTAATTTGAATAACTTAGAAAATTTGTTTAATATAATCAACACGAAGAAAAGCGTTCAAAGAAAGATTTCATCAGTTATTGCTCATTCCAAGAATTAATATAAATTGTATATTAATTTTTCCTTAAGTGGCCCATACTACCTTCTGTTCCGTGTGCATCAAGAGAAAAAAAGCACTGAGAAAAGGAATTTGTATTGCTAATTTAGAAATAAAAAAAAGACTCATATTTTTCGATAACATTTTCGATAAAAATATGCAGCAAGTTTGTAACAAAAAATGATTATGGGAAAGAAAGGAAAACATTTATTCTTTTTAGAGAAGAAAAAGAAATACTTAATCAAACATGCGTCATAAGAAACTCGTTGAAGAACTAAATGGGTGTTTATTAATGATTAATTAAAATTAAAAGTAATTGAATGTAAGGTAATAAAGTAGTACATAAATATTATGTTTATAAAATAGTCTTATTTATTTCCTCTATATTTCTTAAGCTATGTAATTGCAGAATGATGGAAGAAAATAATAATATCGTAATGATTGAAAAAAGCCCTCTTCTTTGAATAACATGTTACATAACGTAAACAATTACTTTTAAATATGAAATAACAACAGTTTTCAGTAACGACATGCAGTTGACTGTTTTGTCATAAATAATATTTAAGCTGCTAATATGCCCTACCATATATTTCATTCAGATTTTATGAACTGAAAAAACCAATGAAATTTAATCCACTGTTTTTGCTTTTTTTCAGTTTAGCTAGATTAATTCTCTGATCGCTTATCCTGCGATTTTCGAGGGATGGAAGTAAGTACATTTTCTGCTGCATAATGAGATTTTCGAAAGCTAATCGGCTTACTTAGTACTTTTAAAACTTTGAATCGTATAATTCTAATAAAGTCTTGCATGTAAATAACACTTCAAATGGTTTAACGTTACTAGAACATGTTTTCAAACGTTTCATTTGAATAGTAATTTTAAAAAAAATTAGCAGTCAGAGGGTTAACTCCACCTTCAGAATTAACCGATAACTATATTAAGGCAAAAATTTCATTTTCAAATATTGACTCATGACAATAACGACATCTGAGACTGCGACTCCCTTTTCAATTTCCAACACGATACCACCTAAATTAATATTGACTAGAACGATTTAATCCTTTTCATTGAGAAAAGTAATTGGATGCATAATTATTCACTGATTTACAAGAGCTCATATCATTGCTTTTTGGCGTGAGGAATATGTTTGTGTTAGTTCATTGTTCGTGGAAAATTATTCTGGAACTTCTTATAACTTTGTATGCAGTTTTTTAACCTTCGAAATCAGAAAACCTCAAAATTATTCACCGTCTAGAATGGTGACTAGGAATCACCTCTCGAGTGCAAAGGGTTAAAATTCACCAAGACCGCGCGCACGAAATTTTGCGGATACAGGTTTTTGAACCCACGACCCTATTTAATGTTTTACTACTGTGTGTAGTCAGCTCTTGAAAAATGCTAACTTTCTTGGACGATGAGGAGGCAGGAGAGAGGGGTAAGCATTCATTTGCATATCTTTCACTTCCATTGCTGTTTTTATTCCTGTGTTGTATCGGATATTAACCCTCTGATTCCTAAGGCCATTGAAATAAAGGGACCTCAAAAGACGGGAACGTCCGAGCTTATCTATTAAAGATAAGAGAAATTCACTTTCCTCCTCAAAAACTACAATGACAGCTGGCATTGTCTGAACTGCAATAAATTTCCCCTCCCCTCTTCCCCAAACACATCTGGGCGAGCCACTCTAACAAAGAAAGCACGCTCCGCGGGTGTGAAATCAATCATACTTAACGAAAAGAGATGGAAATTTCAGAGTGACATTCGGACGTTTCGGACGGCTATCTTTTGCTTGAAGGTACGTATGGGACGGTCCCGTATCGATTGAGGTAATAATAATCCAACATTAAAATACTTAACAGGTGTAATTAATAAAATAAAAAATTAATAAAATTAATAAAATAAAACAAAAGATATTGAAAATTAATAAGTCTTTTTGTATTAGATAGAATGGCGCACATGCAGAAACTTCTAATAAAATGCATATACAGATAATAGAAAACAAAAAAGGAAAACATAAACAGAAGAAATAAACAACAGCGATAACAATACACCTTTACCAAAGGAGCAGCATCCAGTGATTGCATAACAAACTTTATTTCTTAACCTCAAGGTTAAGAAATAAAGTTAGTCAAATAAGGGTGGTTGATTCCATTAATCGAGACATAGATATTTTCCTGGCAATATTATTGCAAATATTGCCAGGAAATATCATTGGCCTATTGAGGGATTTGGAGAATGGAAACAGCGAATTTTAATGGAAACCAAAAATAAAATTTATAAAAATAAAAACAAAATTATTAATAGATGTATTTTCGTTAACAAAAATCTTAAAAAAGAAATTGATTATATAAATTAAATTTCATAAAATTCCATTAAAATTCAGATTTGTTACTTGTCGCACTGGCAGCTACAATTATCATTTTGGTAATTTTTTAAATTCTAATAAAATTATTATAAATCAAAGAAGTAGAGAACTTCGTTATTGATAGTAACGCTAAAATTTTGGATTTTCTTAAAGAAAATAAAATATATAACATTAATACATTTGATTTGAAAATCTTTTTATTAGCCTCCCACATAATAAATTAATTGAAGCCTGCTCATATGTATAAGATTTATACCTTAATACTGATTTAATAGAAAAAATAAATGGTTAGAAATTTGCAGAGTTAATATTTGTGAAAATTATCTTCTTAATGGAAATAACTATTATAAACAGTTTTTGGAAATTCCTATGGGTTATTGTTTCTCTAGTGCATTGGCTAATATATTTCTTCACTCATTTGAGAGAGAACTAATTGAAAATGAACTTATTTTTGGTTATCGTTACATTGATGACCTTTCCGTGTTAAATCATAAAAATTTTAACTCCATATATAATTGCTACCCAGAAGAGCTTAAATTAAACAAAACTAATAATGAATTGAAGAAATGTAATTTTTTGGATCTGGAAATTGAAATTTTACATTCAGGTATCTCTATTGGCATTTACGATAAAAGAAAAAATTTAAGTTTAAAGCTATAACACTTTGTGATTTTCAAACAAATCTTCACTATAAAATTATAAGAAATTCATTTTTTTCTCAAATTAATAGAGTAAAAATCATTCGCAATAAACATTCCCAAATAATTTCTTTAAAGTCAAAACTTATTTAAAAAGGTTTGATGAGGTTTTGTTCGTCTGGTGATTGGTTCAATTTTTTTACATAGATGGAGCTAGGTATGCTAGCCTCCAGAACTTTTTCTTCCTTTGTTCTCGTGTGTTTTTCGTTGGGGTCATTTCTTACTTCTATTTCCGGCAGAGGGTGAATATTTTACGTTCTCTAGTTTCTATTGGATTTGTTATAAAGGAATTTATTATATTTTTTTCCATAGGGATTATTTACTATATTTTAGTTAATGGATAAATTCAGGCCACAAAGGGTATAGTTTTGACAACGTAGTCTTGCCCTTAACAGAAAATGTATCCATATTAGAACTCCGATGGCGTGTGGTCTTTGAAAAAGTGCGCCATTCGAGTTATCTTCCATTTGGATTGTATTTTCTTTTATTTTCTAATTGTTTTCTTTTATGTGTTTCAATTATTTTAATTTTTAGAAATTATTTTGTTGTTTAATTCTATAGTGATTTGTTGGTTAATTGTAGGAGAATTTTGTTGATGGAATCACTGGATGCTGTGTTTACTTCTTCTGTATATTTTTCTTTTTTGTTTTCTATTATTAAAATACTTAGTATCATATTTTCTTAAATCATTCATACCTGATGACAATTAGGCTAATTTTGATTTACCAGCTCAAAAGTAATATTCCAAGCTATATATTAAAGAAATCTATTATTCTAACAACCAATTTTAAATGACCCAAAAGTTTAAAATTTTATATAGAACGTTCTGCAATATTAAAAGTGGTACAAATAAGTATGTGAATTTTCGTATTCTAAAATCTAACTTTGTAAAGTTATGTCTCATTTTTGTCCCTCTATAATTTGTTTTCTTTCTCTGTTATTCTTATTCGTTTGTTGCTTTACTTTTTGTTCCACTTTCATGTAGCCTGGCCGGAAGGCTATAGGGGAGTGAGATTTACAACAATGAAAGAAAGAGATAAGTACACGCGTGTCTAAAGAGATCTCATGCTAAGATTTCATTAATAATTTCTCGATACTGTCTGAGAAAAAGAAAAGAAGCGTATGAATAACTATGTATTTTTGTACCCCAATCATTAAAGAAATGTATTCTAACTGCAGAAGAGTATTTTTGACATTCAGACTATGAGTATTGGAGTACTTGAAAACTGTATTTTAACAGTCAAGTAATTTTCTATTTAAGAGAAAGAAGAAATATAAACTAAACATTTTAAAAAATCATGTTCATAACAAATAAAATAAAATTTCAAAGATTATAAATATGCAATTGATTCTTAAAACAGATTTCAAATCTAACAACCCGTATTCATTAAACATGACTTTCACAAATATGAGATCTTGATACAACTAATCGGTTACTCTGTTCTTCAGTAATATATTTTTAATCTCCATTATATCAAAACTCCTAACTATGAACCTGACTCCTTGAGAGAAAAAAATTCTAGAGTAGAAATTCTTTCAAGTGGATATCGGGAGACAGAGAGTCCGAGTTACAGGATCACTTCCGTGAAATTATCTGTTTCTACTCCCCTGAGGAGTAGATCGAGTTCCTTGCTGCACATTGTTAACATGGGGATAATATTCAGATGTATAATGACTTACTCACCAATCCTTTTATAATTTCTCAATTCGTGAGTCTGGTATGCTCATGAAATCTAAAAGAAATGTGTGCACAATCTCTCTCAGCCCTTTTATTAAATTGAATATTTTCATATTTGTAAATATGGAGATTTTTAATCAACTATTCACTCACTTTCTTAAGCGATTTTATTTTCATGAAGTTACATTATTTTAATAATCTCTGAGCAGTTAATCGATATTTTTTATTAAATTTTTGTTCCACACGACAGTCGCCACATGGTTGAAAATTTGTGAAATATTTGATCTAAAGATTAGGAATCATTTATAAATATTATATAAGTTTAATATAAGTTTAAATTAAAGATAAGAACTACAAAAAATGCAATTTCTTTAAAATTCTAATTGTTAATACACTAATACACATTATTCCAAGAATATTTTTATCATATTTATTCAAAATAATTTATTGATTAATCCTCCTCCCAGAAAGTTTACTTTGTATGTATTCAAATAATTGTTTCTATAAAAGTGCAATACCTTTTGAATAAGCTTGCACATATCTCTGCAAAATCTTTTAAAAATATATTCGACGGATCTTTCATCGTCCGTGATTAAATACATCTTAATACTGTCTTCCATTATGTTCTTAATGTTTTTTCATTAGTGCTTCGTTCAATCGTAATTCAGATGGCAATTGATGCAAAAGTTATCCAGAAGTGCTTCTATTTCTATATTTTGAAAACTCAGGGTGAATTTCTTGTCACATGCATCAGAAACATTATATTTGAATTGTCGAAGTTTTCTTTGCAACCTGTTTTCTATGGAGATTTCCACTGTATATTTCAATCAACAGGTTCCTTTTCAATAAAATACTAAGTAAATTTCCCATGCTTTGTGACACAACATTCCACAGTCTTAAATTTGTTAAATGAGTATCGTTTGTATAGAGAAGACGTTAAATATGTATTAGTAGAATTTGGTTTAAAACTTTTGAATATTCAGTTGCATGCAAGATGCAATGCGTTGCTTTTCACAAACGGCAGACTCAAATGATGGTTTTTATCCTACACTATTCCTCTGTTGTATCGGACTCGAATTGCAACATTAATCTAACCCAAGCTTTATATTAAATTATTCCGTTAATTGTAGCTAAAACTGTTCCGTCGAAAGTTCAACATTTTACATAGAAAGTTCTGTAACATTATTAGTGGTACAACATATTTCTTAAATTTTCGGAGTTTAAAAAAGTGATGCCTCATATTTTTTTATTTTGTTGTTAGATAGCTTATAATAAATGTTTCATCATAAATTAATAGTGAATCTCACCACATACGAATAGCATTCTTTTACAAATTTTTCAGGCATTCATGAACTTTCATTTACTAATTTTCTATCTTAGAACATACAGTAATGTGGCGTTTATACATCCTTCAATAGGACTGATGTAAAATGATATATTAACGAAAAAATGTATAATGGAAATTTTAATAAACAACTTTGAGTAAAGGAAATTTAATGCTACTTATGCAAATTCATTTAAAAATAACAAGTTTTAAATTTTTATAAAATAGTAAGTCATACAATTATCACATAACTTGAATTCTAATTATACATTTCATAATTCAATTTACGTGCATGTTGTTAAGCTTCTACATGGGAATAAGCAGAGAGGAAAAATACTTTGTCGAACCTACCAATTTTAGTTATTGGCAGGTTCAACAATAAAATACATATGAAAAATAAAAGAAATTAAAATTATCTGATATAAAAAGTGGTAAAAAAACTTTACGAATTTTTGAATTTGTATTACTAACTATAGAAAAGGGTTGTGTCATTTCGTCTCTTCGACTCTTGTGTTTTTTCTCTTCTATTTCCTCTGCTGCTCTACGTTTCCTTCTATTGTCGTAATGGTCTGGCCCGAAAACTCTAGGGGAGTAAAATTAGGAGCAATAAAATAAGGCGTTAAGTAGATGTGGATCCAAAAAGATCTTATGATATGATTCCACTAATAACGCATGGAAACAAAACCTGAGAAAGAGAGAAGTAGAGTGTGGATAAATACTAATTTTCAAATCTCAGTCTTGAAAGAAATATATCTTAACAGCAGAAAAAAGTATTTATGCAATTCAAACACACAGCTAAAATTTACATTTCTGCTTTGGGTTTGAATAGTTTCCAAGCAAAAAATACATCTTTACTCTAAATTCATGTATTTTAGCGAAATTTTTGTTAGTATTGAATGTACGAATGTTATCCTTATGTTATATGAGTTTAGCATAAGTAGATTTATCCTTCCTAAAAACAAATATTTTAATGATGATTACAATTCAAATATTTGAGAAATATAAGAAAAAATAAATGCAGCATCAAGAATCCCTAGTTTCCCCTACAATAATAGTAAAAACCAAAATTTAAAAAAAAATTAATTTACAGTTAATAAATCGAAAAATATAAGCCAGTCATTCATCATCTTCGAACCGCTAGTAGGAGTAGTTGAATTTTTACATGTCTCTCCTAAGAAAGAGATACAAAACTTTGAACAGTGAAGATCTGCCTTTTTGCACCTGCATCTTCTATCACAATACTTTATTACAGTTATTTTGCAGTTAGAAGATAAAAGTTCTAAAACATTTTCGGAAGCTGCGGGAAACATTTAAGACTCTGGGCTCAATCTACCATCCATTATGAACCATCCCCATTCAGTAGGATCTAGGTTGTTTCCCAGGCACTGTTTGACTTGAAAATAAACAATAAATATGGAGTGAATGCTGTGAAGCTGCTGCAATTTGTGGAAGAGTTCCCAAGTTAAAGTTTGAAGAGAATGTTTTAATCACTTCTGTATTGTAACGGATGTATCGACAATATCATTGGCCTTCTAGAAATCTAATTGAAGACTGAAGAACTGTAAAATCAAAGAAAGCATATAGTTATTTTTCGTTGTCAAATATAATGCTGTATATTTCCCATTTCTTAATATTGTAGATGTGGTGTCAGATTCAGTGGCTGCTTGCAGGCAAAGAAGGGAGTCTTTTATTGACACAATAGCATGTTGTTTTGAAGTTATGATATAGCATATTTCTTCGTAGTTATAGTTAACTTGAATATTGAAAAATGCAGTGATGTTTCTGTGATACCTAAGCAGATTTATATCATTACCTATTACTATGACTGATCAGGTACTGACCTGACATGCATTTGCAATTGCAATTGAGTATATTAATGTATCTGCGTCCCCATCACCTTGTATAGCAGTTATAAATTCAGACTGGAATTATCCTATTTTCATTTAAATTAATCTCATTCTTTCTCGGAGTTTCTCAAAAAATTATATTTTTAGCGATTGCCATCATATTTTCTTAAAACGTAATAATCATGGACATTTTTAACAGCATCCATCTTTGCCTCTCCATACTTCTAGTCGATAAAGCAGTGGTATATCAATCTAAAACCACAGCCTCATATGGAGAGACGTATTTCTGCTCGAGCCTAAAATATTTAATGCATATATGTCTGTAGGTGTCATGCTCACCCCAATCCAATACATACACAATAAATCCTCCATCTACAACGAACGAATAGGTTGATATTGATTTAACACTCGGTTGAATTGATTCAATGATAGTTGATTTTGCCTTTTTCCTCAAGGAAACCTAATATAAAGAGCAATCGGCTAATTCTTATTTGGGATGATCTCGAACATTTTCATTTGACTGGAGAACAGCAGTAATCCTGTTAAACAGCTACAGGGGAATGAATACCGCACTTTCATTCGATATTTTTGAAGC
>BGPR01018432.1:0-30835 GCA_013235015.1 Araneus ventricosus | reverse complement strand
TTTAGACATAATTTGTGTGTTTCTCTCAAATTTTGGACAAATTCCGTCCACGGAAAGTCTGTCTGCCCACATTCATGCGAACTCCATGACTCAAATCTTAAGTAGCTGGATGGATAAAATCTGGTACACAGTTTTGTCATCAGAATTGTAGGCCCGTATAAAATTTTGGGCCAAATCCGTCAAGAGGCTGACTGTCTATCGGTATGTATAGTCGCATAATTGTAAAAATTATAACTCTTAAACCCTTTGACTTAGATAAATAAAATTTGATGTGAGGTATTCTAACATTAATTATAGATCTGTGATCAATTTTCGTTTCAATCGGTTAAAAAAAGGAGTTCAAATTGCATATTCCATTTTCCAACTATTGTGGTGACGCGCATGTATACTGGAGCAATCTCTGTGCACACAAATCAGCGGCTTGATGACAAAAAGCTTATACGTTATGACTCCTGCTTGGCTCTTTTTCCTTCCCATTTGCTCCGTTTTCGCCCTTTTGGTGAATTCTGATCCTGCTTGGATTATTTTATTTCCGTTTGCTTTGTTGTTTTCACGTGTCGTGGGAAAACTCGTGGCATTCTGGACATAGAGCAGATTCGAAATTTGTATCAGCGCGAATGTGCAGGGAAATGACCACTCACACGAGAGTTTTTAAGAAATGAATATATGAGAAAGTTTATGGGAAGTCACTCTCCTCTGGTTTCATATTGTGCTATCAGTACTGATGCCTGTCTTATGCCTGCATATTCGTTTCTAACAAGCAGCCATTTGAGACTTGCTATTTCGTCTGGAATATTCGACTTTTGGGTGCAGCATCAACACAGATTGCATAATCATTTAAAATGCCACCTTTGTTGCTTGATAAGACAGAAAAATATTTCTGAAAAAAAAAACATGTTTGAGACATATTTTAAGAAGATATAGCGGAAAAGAGCCAATTACATGCTTAATTTTTAAGTAAATATTTTACTGGGAAAAGTTGACAGTGCTTTTTCTCGTGCATTGAAAAGCCACATTTCATCAACATTGGTCAAGAACAAACAAATATTCACCTTCATATATAGATTGTATTAATTCATAGACTGCTCAGTCCAAGTAAATGCCTTCCTAGGGGTATGCTGTGTAAGCTTCGGTAGATAAATAAATAATATTTATAATGTTTTAAAAGTGCCCTTTTGGACAAAACTCGCTTCGGGGGGGGGGAGAACAGTTTTGGCAACAAATGTGAATTAACACATGTTTTACTCATTTCTATTGATTTTTTGTAATGAATATGAGTGAAAACTCACAACAAAGCATTCAAGTTCAATACCCTCGGAATTGGAAATGGGAGAGGGGTTCACAGGTATTGTCATCATTTCTTGCTGTATTGTGGTTGTTAAAGTGATTGGCAAGCCTTTACCTTCAGCCGCTATGAAGCTTCAAAGCTAGTTGTAAAACTAATAAAAGATAGCAAAATAGACAATCTTAATGAAATTTTAAGCCCAGGAATCTTCCACTTCGCTTAAGTAAATATTAATCATGCTGTATCGACTGATTGAGTTTGTTTTACTTTTGTAGAGTGGAGAACTGTTCAGTTATATTGGCGGGTTGCTCGGATGCTGGCTTGGAGTCTCCGTGTTTACTTTCGCTGACATTATCGAGGAGGTTTTCTGGAAAGCAGTTTCTTGGAAGATGGATAAAATAAAGAAATCGCCAGCTGCGGAACATCTCGACTGAACTGTTTATTAACTGTTTCAATTGACCGGAGCCAATCGAAATTATTTCTTACAAACCAAGTCACATATGAAATACTTCTACAATTCTGACACGATAGTATTCAGCTTTTTACTACCGTAACGTATCACAGAACTGTGAGTTATTAATTTTACCGCTAGCAGTAAAAATAAAAATTGAAATATAAATTCCACTTCAAATAAACAGAATTCAAATGACTTTGCATCATGTTTAATTGTACCGCACCGATTGAAAGATCACGAAGTAAAAAAGTTGTTTTAACGAATGCATGTATTTTGGCTTCAAGTCCTTTGATCTGCTTAGTTTCTAATATAAATTTTATAATTTGATTCGACAAGAAGGGTGAGTCCATTGAAGAACTGCTAGATTTATCTTTCACAGCAAAGAAATATATTATCAATAAAATGTTTTAAGCAAAATGCATTTAAATAATAGTTTTTTCGCTTTAGAGATTCGTCGAGTTACACTTTCGATATTTTACTCATAAATACTCCGAATTTAGCGTTTCCGTTTAGCCACAAATAAAGTCAAATATTTTTGAGAAACACACCAACCTAAAATATCATACTGAAATAACTTACTGATAAATTTACACAGAAATTCATACGTTAAAACATACACTAATGAAATGATTAACAATTATCTCGACAAAAGAAGGGCTCAATTTTGGATTTGGAAAGTGGCAAACAGCTTCTTGAAAAGTTCAAGCTTTCGTTTGAAAAGTTAATGTTGTTGATGTTAGGTCTCCAATCCAATAAAGTGCAAATAATAAAGTTATTTTTAAGTACTTACAAAAAAAAGAAAGGAATTATTTCTTATTTTAAGTGTTATCATAGAAGAAAATAAAAATTGATAAAAATAAATTTTGAAGTCTGTAATGATTGCCAATGAAACTTTAAATGATGTGCGTAGAATATATCAAATATTACACTAAAAAAAAGAAACTGAAATATTAAATTTACACGGCAGAAACCGATGTAAGTAAGAATTTAAGTTTTAATTTTTTTATATCTTCAGAAAAATTAAGTAATTCTGAGAATAAGCTAATCCAGATTGCGATAAATTAACTTGAAGTTCACTCTCTTCGCACTTGAAAATCACACGCTCCACATGTTTAAACAAAATTGCATTCTCAAAACGTGCTAACGAAGTTACACGTTAACTAATTTTAGTGAGTTATAACATGACCTGGTGCCGCAGGTCTACTTACACAACTTACTTTATAGAATGGAGACTTAATTTCGTAGAAACCGAGATTCTGCCGTATGACAGACGGACACAACATTTTATTTTCTAACTCAACACAGCGAACTGAAGGAAATGCATTAATAAATAATTGTGAGCTAAAGATTGGTTGGAAGAAGAAATTATATCAAATAACAATCAATGTTTCCAATTTTCATTTTCTATTTATTCATTCAGAAATATATATTTATAAAATAGCTGATGACTTTTGTTAGTCTATTTATAAAACTAGTAGGTGATATACCCGGCGTTGCTGGGGATAAAGATTTTTTTTAAGTATATATTGTTACAAAATTCGTTCTGTGGGTATATCGTATAAACAGTCTAACACGCAGGATAATGGAGAATGAAGGTATATTCACAAATATGCAGAAAAACACGTAGCACAGATAAAAGGAAACAATATATATATCACAGATTAGCAACGTAAACAGACAACAATTCACAGGTAATAACAGTTCAGCACTTTGAGATTTAGCAACACAAACAGTCAGCAAATCACTAATAACGACAATAACAGCACTTTCAATAACGGTCACCATCTTTCTAGCTCGCTGTGTAGACGAAACTCCAAAGTCGTTCCAGTCGATCAACACACACTCTCTGATCCAAGCGCGACCCTTATATACTCTCCCCTGATGGCCGTGACGTCACTTAGAGTTTTCTCGTACATTTAAGCTTATTTTCATTCCTAATAGAGATATCGAGAAAAGGTCTCATTTTCTAGAATCATCGATTTGTCGCCAAGGTCGCAAATTTGTCTCCAAAATGGTCGCCAAGGTAAGGGGTCACGGCCCGGCCATCCCATACTTATCCCCTGTAAAACTCTCTTCCCAAACATAAGACTAGTGAGCAGGAAAGCGACATTTCAGTTTTGTAACAATCTAATAAAATTTTAAGTTTATTAAAACTGTTTAGCGAGGCAGCAGCTTTCGATTTTTGTTCGACAACTCCCGTGTTTTCTGACCCCATCGGCCATCAGTTCAGCCCTCTTTTTCCTTTTGTCTCTGGCCTTTGAACCATCTGGCCCGAATCTAGCAATCCATGATACTCCATTTTTCTTCCTCATCATTGTTGCGGCGACAACAGAAGTTCCTTCATCTCGTAGATTTTAGTACCGTTATCTGAAGTACCAATCTCTTCTTTTTTGTGTCTATGTGTCTGATCCAAAAAACGCCGACTAGCGGTCCTTCCATTTCTACTTAGGTTCTCTCTTTCTGGTAGTAACCGGACTCAATAACTTTGAATAATCTTACAAGCTCACTGGGATCATTTAAAAATTAGCAAAAATTAAATGAAACATCTCATAGAGAGAGTAAATAACTAACGCCATTGCATTACTGTGCAAACAAATTTAAATGTGCACTCGCTACGAAAAAAACGGAAGCAAAAATTCTGCCTGTCTCAAAATAAATTATAAAATCTTGGAATATATAAATATTCAAGGAAAGCAATATTTTTATCATAACTTTAACAGTGACAGAAACATGGGAATGAACGATTTGATAAAACAAAAAAATCAATTTAAATTTAATCACATTATTAGAAAACATTGTTAAATATTGCGTTTGAAATGAATTTTGAAATGTTCTTTAAAATTGGGGGAAAGAACGGATACCATGTAAATTCAGACCAATAAAAAGAAAATATTCTGAACTTTAAGATGGTATATAAATCATTTTCGTGCAATACGTATTTCAGAAGTTACTGGCAAAAAATTATAAAAAACCGGCAGAAATTGACTTAATGTTTGTAATTTAAACAAAATTTTTAAATGTAATAATTTTAAAAATTGAGAAAAGCACAATTGATCTAGAAAATTAAACAAAACATCTCGCAAAAAGAGTAATTCATTCAATTGCATAGTACTTGGATTACTGTGCAACCATATTAAAAGAGGTACGTCTAAATACCGGAAATGAAAAGTCTACCTTGGAAATATAAAAATGTACAAAGAAAACAATATTTTGTTATTTTAATTTTGTCAGTGGCAAATGCACGTGAATGAAGGATTTGATAAACAGTAAAATCTCTTGAATTTAATTTTATAAGAAAAGAAAATACTGCTAGAAATTGCGTTAGAAATGAATTTTTAAAGATTAATTACAATTAGAGAAAACTCTGTATCGCAATTGAATTAATATCATTAAATAGATAATGCTTTGGTCTTTAAGATGGTATAAAAATAAATTTCGAGCAATATATATTACAGAAGTTATTTGCGAAAAACGTCTAATAATAAGGCTTAAAGCGGCTTAATTTTCGATATTTAATTAAATATCTTGAGAAGTAATTAATTCTGAAATTTGAAAATAGCACAGGTGACCGTTAAATTCACTCCAAAATGATTTGTGCAAATTTCATGTCACTGTTGAAGAGGAGTTCATGTGACGGTGTTAGCCCAGTGTTATAGGGCTCTGATCAAAGATCAACAGACACAGAATTACAACGCATCAAAATTTATATTATAGATGCAAATATGATAATGCAATTGCAGAATAGCAATTGGAGTATAGGACAGTGGTTTATAAGATACTCCATAATAATTTCATAAAGATGAATATTAGTCAATTTTGGAACGGAAATCTATTCATGCTATATAATTCTATTTATACTATTAATATATTCAGAAAAGAAGCTAATCTTTATATATGTTCAATTTCTGGTAACTGCATATTCTCATGTGATATTATTAGATTCACAGGATAAAAAACAATTATGATGAATAATTTGCGGAAAGGGCGAGACACTGAAGGAGGACGTCACAAACTATTGTTCACTATTAACACACTTGACTCTTATATACTAAAATTCAAGGAAATTGATTCAGCAAAACTGATGTGTCTCTATGTTGTTTTTAAGTCCAATTGTTTGTACGTAAATTTCTCTAAGTTTTTTTTTAAGACTCCTTTTAGAATAAGCAATATAGCTTATCTCAGGGTCTCTGGAAGTATTAATTTCGAACCTTAGGGCAACCAGTGACCTTCAAAATCCTTTTTTAAATGTAAATATTGTAGGCATTAATAAGAGCACTATATAAGATGACACACAAAATTTCACTGCAATATATTTATTTATTTCTGTGTTCAGAGCCGAAATGTATTTTTTAATAACAAATAACAGCTTTTATAATAAATGCTCCAGTCGCTCCAAAATTATTCTAAATCATTTTAATTTTTTTATTAGTTACTATAACCCTTTTGAAACACAAATTGGGATTCATTTTTATGTTTCAGGAACGAATTTCAAAATGAAGACACATAATATCTCGAATCTATTATTTTCAGAAGAAAACATGCCAAATATTTGATATGGAAGAAAATATTAAAGGTTGAATAATAAAATAACTTCTATTTGAATGCCAAAAATTCTTTTCCATATATGTTCCTATGCTAATATAAAATGTCGTGAAATTTGAACAAAAATTGAAGCGTTTGGAAGATTTATTATGAAGGCCCTTAATTGTTACTAAAAATTATATTTATACCGATAAATCAGGAATAAAATAAATATATTGCAGAGACATTTTGTGCGTTGTCTTATATGTTGAATTTTAAATTCATGAGTTGAAAATTTAGGTAATGATTCTGAAGGTCCCTGGTCGCCTTAAAGTTAATCCCTAGCTCAATGTCTCGCCCTGCAGAGTTTGTATTTGTTTCTTTGAGTAGAGATATTTTAAGGGGCGAGGGACTGTCTTAAACCAGCTACGTTTTCGAAATAGAATAGGTCTTTTGAAGGATTTGTAGATATGTCTGTCAGTTTTGCCGTGGGATCTTTCAATACATTTAAATTATGCAAGCATGGTCCCATTTTACTCTCTCGCATACGAAGCATAAAAAGTGAAAGCATTGTAATCGTCAAAAAATTCGAACTCGAGATTTTTAAGAATCTTCACGTTTTAGACCTCCCAGAGGCCAAAAAACACAATTTTGGAATTATTTCGGTCTCTCTGTGCGTCTGTCTGTGAACACGATAACTCAAAAACTATTAAATCTACAGAGATTATATTTGTATATAGTCTTGAAACTTAATTTGTAGGTTTCTATGAAATTTTGGACAAAATCCGTCTACGGGAAGTCTGTCTGTCTGCCCGCATTCATGTGAACACTGTAACTCACAAACTTGAATAGCTAGATAGATACAATTTGGTACACGGTTTTATAATCAGGAATGTAGGTCCGTGTAAAATTTTGGGCCGTATCCATCAAAGGGTTACTGTCTGCCGGTCTGTATAATCCCATATTTTAAAACTTATATCTCATAAGCCCTTTGGCTCATATAAATAAAACTTATTATCACGAATGCTAACATTAATTATAGACCTGTGCCCAATTTTCATCTCAATCGGTTTTAAAAGAGATGAACAAATTGCATATTCATTTTTTTTTTACTTTTGAAACGAATTAATACGCGTATTGGAAGCAATCTCCGTGCATGATATTCTACGGCTTCATGGCGAAAGGCTTAAACGACTTCTACTTGGCGCTTTTTTCTTCCCTTTTGGCTCCTTTTCTCCCTTTTCGCGAAATCTGATCCAGCTCGGGTTATTTTATTTCCGTTTGTTTTGTTGTTTTGACGTGCCCTGAAGAAACTTGTTGCATTCTGGGAATAGAGCAGATTCGAAATTTTTATCCGAGCGAGGGTGCAGGGAACTGGTACTCTATACGAGAATTTTTGAGAAATGAGTGTACGAGAAAGTTCATGGGATGCCACTCCCGCTGATTATTGTATCATTTAACTTCTGTCTCTCAATAGATCCGAGTGTGGCGGTTGCTGTGCTGCCCGTGGCGCCTCGGAAATGAAATTTTATTAAAAAAATTAGAATTAGCTATAATTAAAAATTCATGAACTCATGAAATAAAGCCAAAAAAAGTTCAAAATTGAATCTAAGGCCAATTAAAAGATCTTAGACCAAGAGCTTTATAGGAAGGCCATATTCTCCAAAATTTGGCCTTAAAAAGGCCAATATGACAACCCTGATGAGGAAAGTGATAGGAGCATGGTTATTTGTGATGTTCACGGGTGGAGGACTTGGCGTTCTGTCGGTCCTGAGAAGGTGGCTCCACTGAAGCAGTTTATCACTCGATAGATCAAAAGTTTTTCCGCATACTTTGGCAGAAATTCTAAAGAATTTCGTAAAAATATTCACAGAGCTAAGTTTATAATATTAAAAATTGATGTTTCATCATTAAGTTTATTCAGCCAACTCATTATGCAGTAGAATACGGACTAGACACATATATAATTATTCATTTTTCATTCATTTATTTAAAACAACAATAACTCTTTGAAACATATACAGTATATTTTGATCAAATAACATTAATAATACAAAACAAGATTGAAACAATTTTTGTACGAAAATTATGAACAAAACATGTATGCAGGTTTAAATGGGGCAAAAATGAAAATCGAAGGAAATGTAACTTTCAGCGATCATAACACTAAAATATAATTTTTTCATAGTCAGACATTACACAGGCTTGGAACAAAAAATGCTGAACTTCATAAATAATGAATTGTGCGAAACATAATTACCGAAAAGTAAAATAAGTATGGTTAATTAAACATTAAAACGTATAAATTTCTACAAAAAGTGCTTGAAGTGTTAAAAATATTGTGGTATTATTATATAAAACAAAATTAAGAATGATGGTATCTGATGCCGAAGATAGCTGAAATCCGTGTTTCAGAGGAAATCTGTCATATCTGAATAGTATATAAAATGCAATATCAAAACTTGAAGACAAATTTACTTGACGTTTAATATAACAGATGGAATAACTACTTCAATATTAAAATTAAGTTCTAACATAAAAATTATAAATGTAATATTTCTGATTTCAATAAAACACAATTTTTTTCCTTAAAATTTAAGTTTACTTTCAACACATCTTCATTTCATAGATTGCGAAAATTAAGTGTGAGTCGATTTTTGAGCAAAACTTGCAAGCAGTCTCCAAATGGATATTTTTTACCATGTATTCTCATGAAACTCATTACATTATGCACAATTTTCATAGCGTGATTACTGCCCAAGTTTCGCCGTGGAAGTATGCATTGAACTTCACTTCTTATTTAGGATAATCATCATCTTATATCGAAATACAGGGTGTGCCAAAAGTCATCTTATTTAGAAATGCTATAGTTCAACAACCTTTGATTTCACGTGAACGAGAATGCACTATGCCATTAATCATTTCTTGTGAGATATAAATATTTTTGAAACTTTAAAGAAAAGAAAATAATTCCCGATGTTATACAATTTCGTCGCTGAACAAGCAACACCACCTATCTCAATTTTTTGAAATTTCAAAGAGGATGAAAATATTCAATTTTTCGCTACGAATAAAAGAAGAACTTTTGATTTTTTTTGCATATGGTAGGAATATGCAGTCTCGTGTGCATATCGGATGTCAAAAAACCTTCCTTTCGGTCCTGATGGTCATATAATTCCCAGAGATTCGACTTCATTCCCTATTAGTAAATAAATCCCACTTTTATTTGGGGTTTTATGTTTTCAGTGTTCTTATGAAATTTCGGGGGGGAAATATGATTAAAGAAACCTGGAAACGCATTCAGATTGCTAACGACGGACTTGTGGTTTTAGCACGCATATTACAGAAGTTTCAATTAGTCTATATGCTTAATTTTACAGTAAGTACAACTATATTTAAGACAAATATAGTTTAAAATAGTTCTTATTAAGTAATCATGTATCCTTTTTTTAAATCAGATCTAAGAAATTTTGAATAAAATCTTTTTGTGGAATATATTGATTGTTCCAATCGTATTTAACAGTGGGACAATGTATTCTATCACTGATCAAATTACTACAAGATTATTGTTAAAAAGCTGTAAAGTTGTGTTTTTGACATGGTAACTTTATGGCAGGAAAGAGAGTTTTACATGAAGTAAAAGTCGACTATACAACTGCGACATGTTGTTCCAGGAAACGGGAAAAGTGAAAAACTTTAAACTCATAGCATACTCCTTTTAGTATGTCAACATTAAATTAAACTAATTTTCATGCAAAAAGTCGGGTGCTTTAATCATGCAAAAGTAGGGTCAAAAGGGTTAAGCGACGATTTCTTACTCATTAAAATTAGAATAATCTATCTGAAAGTTACTTGCACACCTCCACATATAGCTGCAATCGATGTTCGCCATTTATATACAAACAGTAGAAATGTGTTTCTAATAGAAATTTGGTTGTCCATTTATAGTATTCTCCTGGTGATATTTGTTGACTGTTCTCACCCAGTCCTTCATGGTCTCAAATTGAAGATCTCCATCGAATTCTACAGGTAGCTGAGAGCGCAGGAAATAATCCAGCAGTTCTTCTACTTTGCGGTGAAAAACACCTGAAAAATTGAAAAATGATTTCTATAAGACATCATTTTAAGAGATTATATACAGAATCTCTTAAAGTTAACACGAAAAATATATTCGAAATAAGGAATTATCAGAACTATTATTTTAAAATATGCATTCGATAATAACGAAAAAAGAGAGGCTTTTTGTGTGAAACGTCGTAAATGAAGGACGCGTCGAAAGGTTTCCGGTTGGCTTCGGACTTCTTATTTTTCCTACTGACGATGACTCATCCAAAATACATAAACAAATCATAGGTGATGCATTATTTAGGGCTGCCCTCCGTTAACACTCTGAAGAGCTAATCGAAAAATTCACTTCTATCTTTTTGGCTTAGTGTAGAGATCGGCAAACTGCGGGTATGGATCCACATGTGGCTCTTTCAGTACATAATTGAGGCTCTTTTGGTACATGATTGCTTCTATTTGTTAAAAAAAATGCGCCATATTCGTCGAATTCTCGAGAAATTTAGAAACAAAAAAACTTATTAGAAACTATATGTTTGTCATTTTTTATGAAGTAAATATTTTAAATTTATTATGCATACAAGATAAGATAAAGAAAATTATTAAATCCAAGAATACTGTTAGGTGAGAGAAAAAGAAAAGAAAAGAAAATATTTAAGATCACTAATAATCAATAATTGAATTCCAGTTTAACTTCTTAGTGTACCTTTAGCAAAGCAAATGTAAATTCATTTTTACAAAAAAATATTACGCTCAATTCCCAAAAATGTATATTTAAAAATTGAAATTGCTGCTTTTCGGCTTCTTTAGTTTTATTTTAGGAAAGACAATTGCAAAAATTTCTCTTTACGGAAAAAAAATGTATATCTCTAGCTTAGTGATTTCTTTGGAATTTGTTTGGCTGACTGTTGAAATGCTGTATGTGGCCAGTGCTGACGAACCTAAGACCCACGGGACAGACACTAACCTACGAGGGCTTTTCAAATGACCAACGCGCTGTTTTTTATAAACATACTGGCAGTACGCGCACGGCGTTGCCCGTGGAATCAGGACTTCAGCAAAATTAAAAAAAAAAAACGGCCATAATGACACGAAAAAGTTTTGAAAAAAAATCAGAACAAAAGATGCATATTATTGATTTTCCCACTTATTTTTTTCCCAATAAACAATATTATAAAAATGCAATGTGAAAATTATTATTCTGTAAGCAAAGTATGCGCGATGAATAAATACGTTAAGATACTGCCGAAAATAATAATCAAAGTTATTCAGTCGGCCAATCAAAATTGCCAGCAACGTTCCGAAGAAGTGCGCGCGAGGAACTCGATCGAGAAAAATAACTCTCAACGGCCCAGAAAAAAATTAATTTAAAAAAACGGGAAAATATATTTTAACCGTTCTTGTTTTAAATCCGACCGAACCGTTGTAGTTATAAGCTGAAAAAATTGAAAATAATAGTGTTATTAGAAAGTCGGATGCAACAAATTTAAAAACAAAACTAACATTTAGATGCCAAAACTGACTATTTTTTAAAAAATTCTCAAAATTCAGTAAATTACGTTAGAAGCTCAAAATTAACTTCATTAGAACGGAAATCGCGTGTTCGTTCCGATGGTGTATCTATTTTTATCGTACAGTTATCCAAAATCATGCTATTGAGAAATTAGTGCGAAAAATCACCCAAAACAACACAAAACATTAAATAAAAAATTTTCTAGATTAAATTTTAAAATTCCGGCTTCGAGGTGCATTCAGTCACCATTACGACTACCTGTGTGCCAAATTTCATGGCTGTAAGTGCGATAGATTCGTCTGGACATCGCAGAAACACACACACACACACACACACACAAACATTGCCTTTTATAAGTATAGATTTTTATATCTTAAACGGCCTGAGGTCTTTCGGCCTGAGGTCTATTGCTAACAGACTAGTTTGCTGTGAAGATCCAATACTAATATATTTTCCTGCCTATAAATTGAGCCAGGATCATATTGAATTGCTTTTCTCTTCCATTAGTTTTCATGCAGGTAGTAATGATAATCCTACAGCCCTCCAATTCGGAGCAGCCTATAGGAAATTATTAATAAATTCAGAAATCAAAGCCGCTGTCACAGGAAACTGCATCCCATTAACTGATAGAAAAATTTTAAATGTACCAAGTACTCTCTCTTCGAAACTGGTCATAAATGCAACAACTCCTAGTGTAACATTTCGCGATAGCCAATCTTCTACACAGACATCCAGTGATCATAATGCTGTTTCTACAGGAGCAGTTTTGAGTGAATGCACAAATGACATTATCTTTTACATGGCAGGCTGGATTGTCAAAAGTTTGAGTTGCAAATTGAAATGTTAGGTATGTGTTTCTGCACTGAACCCCAAAGAGACGCCAACTTCCTTGTCATTGATTTTCTTAAAATCAGTATGTGGTCTAGTTTATCCATCAAAGGATGTATTCTCTATTTGTAAAGAATGTGAGATGGCTTTCAGACAAGAAATCCTTAAAACCAATTGCAAAGACTCGAGAATACTTATCATGAAAAAGGCTTCCAGTGTTGTTGACAAAGTTTGCTCCCGTAATTATTTTTCAGTTTTACGTGAACATCAGTTTGATACCGAACCTACTGCAAATCATGTTGTACATCTTATCCGTTCAATTGTGCATATCTACTTTAAAGTTCGTGTAAATTATTATTCAAAATATTTATCTTTAAACAAAGAGTCAATGCGCCAATTTTTTAAACACCTTGTTAACTTCAGTGGGCAGAAAATTTGATACTTGACAATTATATTTTTTCTTTGGTGTTTACTCATTTTTTGAAGATGAGAATGTGTGTGCATCTATTAATAATTTGATCTAATTTATATTTTTTCTTTTATTAAAAGTCATTTAAATTTTGGAGACTGTTAAGTCTGTTTTATTTAAATTAGGAATCCTTTTTAAAGCTATAGTAATGCTTTACTTTTTATTACTCGATGAAACATTAAGGAATCATAATTTATCAAGTTTTTTATTATTATTACAGGTGCAAAACTGAGTTAGCCCTCTGTGTTTTTCCGAATCTCTTAGGTGTATCCTACTCCTCCTTGAAGTTTGTAAACCCGGTGCTGAAGCACCCTGTATAGTTGTTACAGTTGAAAAAAGAAACCGAGTTGATTTAACAATAAAATAATTTCAAATGTTTGGTAGAAAATTTAAAACAATATTTAATTTAAACATATTCTTTTCATTAATCTTTTGTTGTTAAAGACTTTTGTTAACATTTAAACCTTCATTTTAACTTCACAACATTTGTGAAATATATTTATCTTTAATATTTGTAGATTACAATTTTGTACACTTCATATTGTCAAGTGCTTATTATAATAAAATATTTTTGCCTTTCAATATCCTAACTTAAAAAAAGCATGTGCATTTGATAATATTGTTTTGTTTCTATTGAAAA
Organism: Araneus ventricosus; assembly: GCA_013235015.1. Lineage (NCBI taxonomy): Eukaryota > Metazoa > Arthropoda > Arachnida > Araneae > Araneidae > Araneus > Araneus ventricosus. The sequence continues at coordinate 17,063 of BGPR01018432.1, read as the reverse complement.
TAATGTGAGATATTTAATTGATGTTCTTTGAATAAATTTTTAATTGGAAAGCTGCCTTTTTAAATAACAGTAATATATTACTTTTAATCCCTTGATAAAATATAAAGAAACCTAAGTCCCGAAAATTGCTGTGAAGTTATTTTTTAATTCAGTTGTGAAATTGAGCTATCTTAAAACTTTATTTTTGGAGGGAAAAAAACTCTATAAGTCATGAAACAAAACTAACCTTGAAAAAATGAATTAAAAAAGTTGTTATATGTTAACAACAAACTTTTTTCAATTGCGTTTTCGGAATTTTCCGTCGTAAGAGAAAAGGTCCAAGAACAGCTTACTCCTTCTTCCGCTTGAAGGCAGAGCAGCTCCGCGAAGTTTCTGGTTATACCAAGATGGCCGCCACTCCTCTGACAGTTATTTCACTCGCCCCTTTAGGTTAGGATAGGAATGCCCAATCCTTCTTATTCATACCTCCATGCATTACAACGAGCAGAATCAAAGATATGCTAAAAGATTAGGGGTTGTACACAAATTCATATTTTTAAAACTTTTATCTGAATTGTTATATTGAATTGTATATTGATTAGAATTTGCTGAATACCCATGAACACTTATCAATTACGTGCATAACTTAAATTCTAGCTAATTAGGCACTATACATAACAAAATTTTATTACTTTAATTATATTATTTACATGATTATTAAAAAGTTACATATTCGTTAAAATTTTACGGCCAAACGATGTTTTTGAATATACTTATTTTTTGTCTATACAATTTTTTTTATCTAACTTATTTCTTTTCTTAAAATATTTTAATAATTCTACAAATATGTTTTTATAAAAAATACAAGTGTTCATGGGTATTCAGCAAATTCTAAACACTACACTTCAATATAACTATTCATGAAATTACGATTTTATACTATTATGATTTTATTCAATGATATAATTTAAATATATCAATTGGTGTACAACCCCTCATCTTTTAGCTTCTCTCCAACAGGAGCTAAAATTCTGCTCGTTGTAATTTTGATATCTTTCTAAATACTATTGATATTGAACTGAATTTTTTTATATAAGTTTTCCTATATATCTGGTTTTAAAGTTGTGAAAGAAAAATTACGCTATGTTTAGCGCATGCGTAATAAAACATTATTTACTAAAAATGCTCATATTTCCTGTAATATTCAAAAAAGCTTTTACAAATTTTTATATAATGCTTCTCTAACATAATGTCATTTTTTCTGTAAGTTTTGTATAATATAACAGAAAACTCTGTATGTTATAAGCGGGACAATTTGGTATTTTTTTAAGAAAACCTTTGTATCTTCCCAAATATTTGTGCTGAGTTTACGAAAATTCCTGCAACTATTATGCACATTAAACATAACCATTTCTGCAAGTTTCATCTTGTTAACAAAATGAAACTTGACGAGGTGACGTAATGAGGTGACATGATGAGGTGACGTAATATACTTTCATTCCCAGGCCTTTGGAAAAACTTTCGGAGTGTAAAGGGCAAGTCGACGATGTTAAATTATTTTCCTCGATTTTTTACTTAGTTATATTTGCGAAATGACAGATGTTGTCGCTTTTGTCTACGTTCTCAGCAGCAGCATGAAATTATTTTTTATAAATGACCAGGAAAGTTTTTTATGCTGTTGTTAATTTTTAACATCAATTTTCTCTTCTTGTAAAACAGCAAAGAGACGTAAACGACCAGTTTTCACTTTGATGTCAGTAATCAATATTTCAGTCATTTTTTGCACGTTTACGGCTGTAGTATCTTTTCTAATGATCTTCGAAAAATAATCAATGCACCAACGGATAGAACAAACAATTTTCGTTCTGATTAAGTTTGCTTTGAATTTCAAACTTATTTACTGAATTTTGAGAAATTTTTATATAATAGTAACTTTTCATTTATACTTTTAGCTTTCAATTCTCATTTTCTTGCTACCGACGTTCCAAAAACGCTATCATTTTCAATTTTTTTAGGTTTAAACTGGAATATTTTTCCATGTTTTAAAACAAGAATGGTTAAAAAATCTTTTTTCTCCGATTTCCTATGAAATTTTTTATTGATCAGTTCAAATGACTTTTTCTCGCATATCCGAATCATCGAAGCTTTCGTCAGACCAAGGATAATCTCAGTTCCCAGAATGCATTTCTACTATACGATTGGCTGGCGGTACCAAGCGAAAGTCACGTCATATTCTCGATCATTTTATTGCTTCAGCTAATCTTAAATATTTCGTTTCACTGATATAAGAATCATTTGATTTATTTGTTTTATACTTCTGATAGTCGCGCATATATGCTGATATCTTTAGTTAAAATAGCACGTTATTCAACTCGCTCAAGTTCCTGCGCGCACTTTCACTAAAAATCGAGTAAGACATAATATATATATATTTGTGTGTGGGGGGGGTGTTAATTTCGTTTTCGAAACATTGGGCTTTTTATGCCACGGGCAACTCCGTGCGCGTACTGCTAGTGATATATAAAACCTACTTGTTGCATGAATAAAGAAAATAATTTTATTTTGAATTGAACGTAATTTTATTTCTTAAGAAAACGAAACGATGATGTATTTCTTACTTTGCCGGTTTGTCATTTCACATATCATCGAAGGCCTAGGAATTGTGGGAAATGTTAATCGTTTCATACATTGCGTGCAGTTTTCAGCATTCTATAAAATGCCTAGATATTCTACAGAATGCCGGATTCCATACACTGCCGGTAATACGTATAGAATTTTAAAAACCTAAGGGACCGTGGTGGGCTGATGGTAAGGTCTCGACATTATGGCCGGAAAGTTTCAGATTCGAAATCCTATTCCTTGGAAGAATCGTCGTGAAAGTGCTCTGGATTCCAAATCCATCGGGCTCAAATGTCCTCTCAATGGTGTTGAGCAGAATTTGGAGAATTGAACGGTATCAGGTGTCGTTCTCGCTATCTGACCATGGCTCAAAATTACGATGTCCATCCCAATATAGCCCTCGTGTTGCTTCGAAACGGGACGTAAAATGTAACTAAACTCAAAGAAACTAATTTGATGTCAATTGTTTAAAAAAGGTTTATTTCCATTCATTTAGAATAGCATAGCTTTTCGTGTTCAATATTCATTTGCTTCTACCTTCCACTTCATATTGTACATCACTAATAGAATTATAAGAATATTGAGTAGTGCAAAGAACAGTAAAAAGAATTAGATGAAGTAAAATAAATTTTTTAAACATATCATAAATTCAAATTATCCGCGCTTTTAAGATTAACTCTTTCTGATATCATTTAATTTAGAAGTTAAAAGAACGTCGATTTTATCATAACAAGTCGCGCGAATCCTCACTGTCCCTGAACCCCAATAAACTGTTGAATTAAAAAAATAAGGCAAATTCCTATTTTGAAATTATATGAGATCGACACGGAATTTTAATCTTTGCACTTTCTACGTTTGACACTTCCGTATACCACTCGCCACCTTTGATCTTATTATTTCAACTATATTCAGTGGTTTGCATCTAATTAAAGTATCATCTGACGAATTTATATTCATCTTTCATTATTTAAAGATGGTTGGTAGATTCCGGTTTAATGACGCAAGAGACGCCTTGACCATACTGCGCCAGTCAAATGCTGTGAAGGGAAACTATGTTATTAGAAAAATAACAAATGTAAAATTGATACAGATAATAAAAAATTGCAAATTTTAACAACAGGCGTGTAAAAACATAAATGGAAGTTTAGAAGAGCCATATGATAACGGAAGTTAGAAAATAAAAACAAGGAAATGATCGCTATGGCAACCCGGGGTTGCGACTCCCATATCTACCGAAGACAATAAACCCCCTGGGATAAGAGAAGATACCTGGTTACCTCGGGGTTGGGACTCCCGTACTCACCTAAAGAAGGTGAGCCCCTTGGCATTATTTAAAGAAATATGCTTCAAGATTAAAATGAAAGGATTTATTTTCCTTTGGATAGAACGGTTTAAATTATATTTGCACATACAACTAACTTATTTCTTATACATATATATCCACGATTTATACTCTATACACAAAATACTGCATATTAGCGTGTCTTTGAATCACTTTCATATTTTTTTGTCTTCATAAAATAAACTTTCAGACATGAGAATATTATATAATTATCACATTTTGTTTCGGCTTCGAAGTCTGGGAGTTCAGGGCTCAAATCTCGATGGAACTAAAAGGTCAGCCGGGCATGTGGATCTGATGATTATTAAATATTTCATCATGGGTCAAATATCCTTACGTTAGTGCCTTCAGAGAGGGGTGTCAGCAGTGCCGGTTTCCCGCACAGGCGTTAGAGGTGCCCGCCTCGTGCTTCGAGAATCTAGGGGGCCTCAAAATCTATGCAACATGCATCGCAGTGCTAAGCCTGTGTCGAAATTACGATATTGCAGCCTTAATTCAATTCACAGAAAAGATTCTCCCTCTTCTCTTTAAAAATATAAAGGAGTGAAACGAAGCCAGGGCCAGAGAACGAAGCATTGAGAGGAAATAAGCATTGGGGATTTATTGCCGTCGAAATTCGACCACCCGCATTCACCGATGTTTCTCCAAAACGTTGAAACCGATCTAGAAACCCTCGAGCAACCCTCCGACTATTGGAACAGGATACCTCTTCTGTGCAAAGTCCAGCCGCAAGGACTCGTTTAGATTTTTTTTATTGGTATCGGAAGCGACCGGAAAGACTGAAGGGATTGCATCCCTGTGTGAAAAGAGTGCAGTTCTTTTGAGAGATGGCTATAAGACATGTTTTTTTGTAGTTTCCATTTACTGTCCATAAATCTGAAAAAACAAGGAATTCGCCTATCTTTAAAGAAACGGTTTTCTGTCTGAGAACTGTAACTAGAGAATGAAGGGGAAAGAAATTTTGCCTTGAAGAAATCAATTAGCATCATTGAAAGGCGATACATGGGGGGCGTTTATAGTCATGCCTGACATTTTAGTTGAGGTGCCTCAGTCTTATTGGTCTTTCTTTCGTGGAAAATAATTGCAGAGAAAAGTTGTGCTTCTCTGTTTTAGTTAGAAGAACGTAGGACGTGCGTAACGCATCTTGTAAAAAGAGAGGGAAAATTCTTCTTTCTTTCTCAGAGAGAACTTATAGTGTCTTGAGATAGAAGTGGGTGGTCAAAAGATCCATGTTCGACTACCAAATATGAAATCAATATCAACACAAAAGCAGGCGAGTACCTACATTTCTATTTATAACTTAAAAATTGAAAGAATAAAAATATAATTTGTATGTAATTCCAGATACTTTTGTAGATGTTAACCACTCGTATGCCGCGTTGGTTGAAAAGTAACTACAATAATGAAAATAGTAAAATAATTCTGTCATAAAACATTAAAAAATTTATCTGATTCGAAGCGATCAAAATGCAAAAATGAATTAAATTTCAATGCGAATGCTGCCATTTATTTAAACACTAAATAATTTTTATTCAGTGTATGTTTATTATCACTATATATGTTTGCTCGCTATTATAACCGGTATTTTATGATTCATAATTATAATAAATACGTTAATTTATATTACATTAGTTTTTATTATAAATGTAATAAATCATCAAGAAACAAAATAAAAAATTATTAAGAAATAAAGATTGAACAAAATAACGGATGAAAGAATCCACCAGATGAACTTTCTCAAGGCGTCATTCAACCTGAGTGGATTCAAAATAAAAGACAACAGGAATGCTTTTCTGCTTTAAACACAGAAGTACTACCTATAACAATATTCTAAATGACTTTCAATTTTTTGACAGTAAATTAGAAGAAAAAGGTTTTGAAACTTGCGTAACAAACTTAACCACAAAATATACTGATGATATCGAAGCATATTATTTCAAGGACGAAGTGAAACATTTTATTAAATACACGAAAAATGAAAAAGTAACAAATCCAATAGATATGTACAAATTGATTAAAGTTGGTATACAATCAACATTTCCCAATGTGGAAATAATTTTAAAATTTTTTTCTCACTCTACCAATTTGAGATGCAAGCGGAGAAAGATCGTTTTCAGTTCTGAAACGCGTCAAGAACTATTTGCGGAATAGTATGAGCCAACCGCATTTAAATGAACTGTCGCTTTTATTTATTGAAATTGATGTAGTACAGGAATTCAATTATCAAAAAGTTACAGACAAATTTTGAAAATTAAAAGCAAGAAAAGTGACTTTTTGTAATTTTATGTCTTTCCACACCTGTATATGTGTTCATAAAATTCTACTCCGAATTTCAAAAGTAGCATTTCATTGCTGCTACTAATATATCTGATATAATATTTATTTTTGTATCTTCTTCTAAAGTTAAATTTCATTTTTTGTTACCCTTTAGCACTGTAATTTGTTTTATTACAATTCAAGAATGTTTATTTAATTATATTTTTTATATCAGAAAACGTGTGAATAAACTAAATTAGTAAACAAATTTTTATGGTACACTTTTCATTAGTCATATTATATATAAAACATATTGCTTTGCTTTAGAATTCCGATTCTCATTTTTTTAAAGAACAGAACAGTTTAAAAGAAAGGAACAGTAAAAAAAAAAAATAAATAAATGATTTACTTTGTAGAGCTTAAAAAACTATATAATATTTTTTTGAATAATTATCTTAATTTGCCATAAAATACTGTTTTTAAAATTTTTCTGGAGAGTAATTGTATAGTTTCCTTCTTTTTTGCCTGTATTGTTATTACAATATACCATTCTATCCTTTGGGACAAAAGAGTAGACACTGCTTATTCCAGCTCCAAACATAAATGGCTATAAAATGGTTGTCAGTTTATGGTAAAATTCATTATATTTCATAAAGATAAATTGATGATTTATGAGCTCATTTGCCATTTTGTAAATGAATAAGTCACCTTTATGAAATTTAAGTGAAGAAAAACAAAAACTATATTTATTAAAAAACAATTTTGAAACTTGGTTAATGTTCAATATAAAATTTGGGTACTTGGATGCTGCGATGTCCTACCCACTAGATAGAATCAAATACCGAAAGATATCACTGTCACTTAATTATTTTAAATTTCAAACCAAAAAATCTCGGTTTTAAATAAAAAATAATTTCTTTATCTATTTAAAATCATATATATATATATTTATTTATTTATTTATAAAAGAAGCAAAAAAAATATTATATATAAATTATTAAAAATATTAAATTATATATATATAATTCAAATTTGATAACGAAGACCAAAAATTAAAAGCATAAATAAGTTATTTTACATTACATTTTTATCATCAATAAAGTTTTGTTGGGAGGGGGCCTCAAAATAATTTTGCGCCTGGGGCCTCATATTGTCAAAATCCGCCACTGGGTGTCAGCTCAGACATCGTCCTCGCCACCTGAAACCGGTTCAAGATTATGAGATCCGTCCCAAAATAGCCATCTTGTGGAGAAAAATCAGCAATTAATATCCATAGAATCCTTTTTTCAGGTATTTCATTAGAAATTCATGAAAATTCGATTTCCTTGATATTAATATCACATGATTTGTAAAGTTGTCCCAAATTCAATTCAAAATATCTTCTTCTCCAATCATATAAGGTTAGCAAGTTTCTCTGCGAAAATAATTTTAGAACAATGCCAGTAGAACTCTTTCAGATTACAGGGCGACCGTCTAAAGGAAATGAAATGAAACACAGAAGGAAATAGAAAGCAACCTGCAGTTCTCAAATATGAATTATTTTATTCTATCTTTGAGTTCTTTATATTTCTGAGTGCTAAATGATACGAATTATTTTAAACTTTGCGTAACTTGGTTCGATTTAGGATTATTCATGATTCAGAAATTTGTTTTCCATTTTCACATTTAAAAAGGAAGAAAGTTTAAGGGGACCTAGATAAATTATGTCGAACCTTATGTTATAGACTTTTCTTGTTTCGTTAAAGACGCTTCGCAACAGGAAGAAAATATTGGCAGAACTATATATTAATTACATCAGGCTGACTTAGGATTTATACAAGAATAGGAGGACACTCTTATAGATGTTCATGGAATAGATAGTCACGGTGAGTGAGATTACTCAAAAAAATATATATATATGCGATTCCAGATTATCATACCACTAGTAAATGAATTGTGACAGCCGAAATTTCAGTATCAATCAAGAATCACCATCTCTTCCTTCCACGTTTCATTCAAATCAAGAGAATGAATTTGTTCTGTTCAACCAAGTTTAGCATAAAAATTTCCGATATATGCAGGAAAGCTCCGAAATGAATAATGAGTCTTTGTACAGACAAAATATTCCCCAGCCGGGAAGTTTTTAGCAGATACAAAACAATTGCGAAAATAACTTTGAAGTAACTTCAACAGAATCTGATGTTCGACAGCCAAAAGCGAATAATCTTTCTAGTGTGTCTGAAGAACTCGACAATTCTAGAAATCGGTTGCATAAAAATAGAAATTTCATTGATTCCGAGGTCTCCAATCGAAATTTTAGTATCGACAGCTCCGGAACACTCAACTTCAGGGAATTGCAACCACTCAAGATGCAATATCAGGCGAAAAACAACGGGCATACCATTCCGGAAATATCCATGAATGACAGACGTCTTACCAGGATAATCCTGAAACGTTGGAAATACAACCAAGCTTATCAATACCTTCTTTCCCAGGACAAGATGTGTCTCGAGAGAAAATTTTCATTTCAGTCCATCAGACTGAATTTGGACATCAAGAAAAAATTAATCGTGAAAAAAAGTTTCAAATAGAACACCGTGGCAGATACTTATGCCCTGATTACACAAATATAAATAAATCCACATTTTCTAATCCGTTTTTAGCAAACGAAGTAGTTCTTCCTTTGAGTCAATGATGTCTGCAATAGAATATAGTTGTACACACTTCCCAACAATTACAAGGCAATCGTATTATTTCCGAAGAACTCCATGAAACATTTTATGTTCAAGAAGGTCTAGAAAAACTTGCAGATCTAGAACAATCCAGAAATATTCAGGCCGTTTGTAACAATCAGGGCATTCAACAATCAATGACTTATACAGGTGGAAACTTATTTCAGAAAGAAAGCCTTGGTGATTATTCATACCTTGGAAATAAAAATATAGAAAATTCAACAATTTCTAATCAATATATAGCAAATGAAGAATCTCTCCCTCTGATTCAGCAGTGCCTACAAAAGAATAAGCCTATCCATCCAACCCAAGTATATCAAGGCAATCGAAAGATTTCTGAAGAACTTCTTGAGTCATTTAACATTCAGTCATGCCTCCTCAAGACTTCCCAATACAGGACATTCCTCATACATTCAGACGTTTTGGAACAAACAGGTATTTCAACAATAAAGGACTTTTACTACTACGTGGACTAAAGGACTTGTGGAGTTGTTAGAGCGACATGGTGTCATGGACCTGGTCTAATCTTGGGCCAGGGGGACATGAAACAACAACAACAGGACTTTTACAGGTGGAAAAAAATTCAATCTCTATCCCACGAAAAAATCCAAAGTCAGATATGGATGACAATCCTCGCCACGTAATTAAAACTACGTTAGACTTTCTCAAAAACATGGAATTAGGAATCGATTGTGATAATCTGTGGAACAAATCCTATAATTCTAGTGAAATAAACGCGCCAGTCTGCAAATCAGACCATCTGAATCAAGAAACATTCACCAAACCAACAGCGTCTGATGAGCATAACGGACATAAATTTTATCCTTCTTATGCAACAAGAAGTGGCGAGTTTCTGCCGTTGGCATCGCCTGCGAGTACTCATCACAAAAATAGGGGAGATTATTCGAAAACTTTCGATTTTTCGCTTTTGTGAGACACTAGACCACCATCACTTTCCCCAAGGTCGCATTTCAGCTTTTATGGCCCAACACTCCAAATGGATTTCGAACGAAGTGAAAAATCCAAACTTTTGACCGCATCACTCCAATTTTCATCGGATATTCGCATTGACGACCGGTTTGGGAGCAACGGCACCGAATTTGCGTTTTGTGGACTGACCGTGAAAGTGCAGCTTTAGAAACCATCTTCAAAGACGAGTCTTATCCCTGTAATGGGGGGGGGGGTTCGCACGAGCCGCTGGTAATGAGGGTATTATGCGTTCGGGAACAATGTCCGTGTTACTTGTCATGGCGGTGGTCAGTCAGTATTACCCGAATGCTGAGCAAACAGTTGTTCCCGCCCATCTCACAATGCGCATTTTCGAGATGAGCAAAATGAAAATTTTCATAACTGCATCCATATAATCGATTATAATCACCGCCATTTTAAACACTCATCACCAATAAGAAGGTATTATTAATAAAAATGAAATGCAGAGGAATTGGGCTAATTCGAAATTTCAAAAATTCGATATTTCCAAAAATTCGGATTTAGAAAATTGGGTACATAAATGAGTTCAGCAAAAGAAAATGACAATTTTTAAACAGAAAATGATAACGATGAGTTATTTTTAATATTTAACCACTTTAATAAAAATGCATAATTAATGAATTACCGGTAAATATTTTTAATAAATTAGGCGTTAATAACAATATGGTTATGATTTAAAAATTATTATTTCAATAAAGAAGTATATGATTTTAATAAATAAACAATAAACATCGTTCGGTAGACAACAATTGACTTAGCAGATTGAAGAAGGGAACAAGTGCAAAGAAATCCAATTGCACACAATGTGCACAAACCTTGTGTTATCTTATAAACGTTCATTGTTAGCTTTAAAAAAATTGAAATCATTAAGTTCAAGAATAGTTAAGTTAAGAATATCATTAATATACTTTTTGGATGCTTTCTATTAAAACCACCGTTTTAATACTGCAGTAAACCTGCAAAATATAAGAACAATTCATACCTAACGTCGTCAAAATTAATGTTTTTTTTTATAAAATCAGCCATTTTCATTGATTATACACTGCTGAATACTTTAGTACTGTACAATGATACAATAGTAAAGTCCTGGACTGAATTAAGAACCTTAATAAATATTCCCATAATAAATTCGCATTATACACGATATTTTAACGCTTTGTTAAAGCGAAATTCAATGCGACAGAGAAAAATATCGAATTTAAAACGTCCTAATTAGCACAGTGGAACTTTAAATTAGGTGTTTCAAAATAATGATGTTGAAACGAAAAATGTTTGGAACTGTCTTGTACAGCTGAGATTTCGATTCAGAAAAGCAGATTTAGTATTCCATAGTTGAAAAGAAAACTGTCATGTAAATCCTTGAATAATACGCAATAAAATTCCGTATTTTCGTCAATAATGGTAAACTGTTAATGGTTGTTATTCAACGAAAAAAGTCGAATCCATTCTGACACAGACAATAGAAAATTCGCAAAATAAGTGGCAAAAATAATTGGAATTTGGTCAATTGGAAATAATTATTCGAACTACTAACAAAGGGAGGAAACGACTTTAGACATTCAGTTCGGGATGGAACTTGGTTTATTAATAGTATACATTTAGATTGATCATCCATTAAAATGCTAAATAGCAATGACCATCCAATGGGGAGAAAATGGCCTTGAAACTTTCAGCACAGCTTATATACCAGTAAATTGACAGCGTTATTGAAGCGCGAATAGCGTGATCGATATAGTACTTCCGTGCAATTCTTTTGCCCTTTTGCTTTAATGATGTTATATAATAAGTATGATTACTAGTATCATTATATATCATTAAAATTTTTGAAAGATTCCGTTTAAACAATTACACAATTTCCTTTCTAGTCTACGGAACTGGTTTTCGTCGAGAAAGTATGTATTTATAATTATTTAACTCTTTAAAAATTAAATAACAACTGTAATTCAAGGATCATATAAAAAAGAAGTTATTTTTCAATGAGATGATTAATATTTTAAATTAAATTTTATAAATTGTTAATATTATTTGAAATTATTTATTTCAAATATTATTTAAGAAAAGAAAAAATAATTAATTATAAATACAAATTTAATGGTGCTAAATAATAACTAATTATAGTTGCTCTCATTAGATAATTGTTATAGTGCTCTCATCGTAAAAGAATTTCATGAAGATTTCTCCACTTAGTAAATACTTGAAATTTTCCTACATTTATTAATTTTAATTTACGTACAAGAACATCTCGTAAAAATATTAGAAATAAAAGACTATTTTGACATAATGTATAATTAATAAATGGTGTACGTTTATTTTAAAGATCTATTGGGAAATAAACTTAAGATTTTGGACCGTTTTTCTCCGTATTCAAAAGTTTAACGGATGCTCTCTCTTTTTCGGTCAAAACCGGTTTCGTAAAGAAGATTTCTACTAGAACGGAAATTTTGTAATTAATTTAACGGAATCCTTCAAAATTTTTAATGGCATATCATGATAATAGTAATTACACTTATTATTTTACAACACTAAAATTGTTTATATGATTATTTAACTGTTTAAAAATTAAATTATGACTATGGTTCATATATCATATGAATGAAAAATTATTTAATGCTTAAAAATTATTTATATTTTTATAAAAGACGTTTATAAATTTTTAATTCACTTAAATATTACTTTAAAAAATATTTTCAAAAAAGAAAACGGAGGGCGGTATTGAAGACTGGGTAAAAGGTTTGCACTACTAAAGTACTATATCGTACATGTTATTCGCGCTTCAACAACTGTGACAACTTACTGGTATATAAGCTTTGCCGAAAATTTGAGGGCCATTTCCTCCCAATTGGCTGACCATTGCGCTTTGGCATTTTAATGTATGACTACCCTAAAGGTATACTATTAATAAACCAAGTCCCATCCCAAACCGAAATTCCCAAGTTCTGCGCTCCCCTTGTAAATAAAATAAAATGTGTCCTTTATCTGTTTCTTTCCTTTTTGATGATCGATGTTCGAAACTCATCAACATTAATCAAAAAATAAGCTTAAATAGAAACACAGATGCATATCCTTTATCAGGCATTTTAATAGACTTTTTACCTTAAATGCTGATCTAAATCATCTGACTCAAATAAAAATAATGTTCGAAACTCCCCATAAACTTATTGATGATTATTTTCTATTAAAATCAATTTTATTTCTAGATTCCATTTTTTCTTCTTTATTTTTTGTAATAATTCTTAGAATGCCAGTAAACTTAAATTGCACAATTATCGATATACTAAAATCCATCCAGATTTATAAACTTCATTTGTAAAATTTTTATTGATATAGATCATATTGTTATGAATATTGCGTGTTATGTCTCTTAAACAATTAATACAGAAAGTGCGACTGTTTAAAATTTTAAAATTGTGATTTTAGAAGACTGAAAATTATAAATTATATGAAACTGAACTTGAATCGAATAGGCGTTAAATTAAAAGCCCTGCTTTCAAAATTGAATGTTTTAAACTAAATGCCTGCGCACTGCCAAATTTAACAACAAAAATTAAGTGAGAAAATGTGCATTATATCCAGGTAAATATGCAAATGGGATGAAGAATAAGATCCTTCGGAAAACTAAAAGAAAAAACATGAAAAAAGAAACTAAATATGCAAAAAAAAGTATCACGAAAAATATCATTTTGAAAAAAGGCTAAATGTCAGATTTTTTAAATAATGAAGTTAATGATTGCGAAATTAAAATGAATTTAAATCTCTGTAATTAGAAAGCAAAACAATTGTCCGTTACCACGTTATAAAAGAAATTATGTCGTTTTTCATTTTCGGGGGGGGGGGGGGGGGGGGGTTCAGACTCAAAAATTGGCAATTGCCTTACGCGAAGGATAGGAATATACTATTTCGTTTCTTATTACCTGTGTGTAGAAAAATTCAACCAACAGCAAGAAATGCATGAAAATGTAACAACCTAATTTTTAATTGGAAATAGGTCATGGCGATGATGTTTTTCTGTTTTTTTCTTCTTCTCTTTACCCTTGAAAGACTAGCGGTAACATATGGTACCAGAAATAAAAGTTTAAAATATTACTATTTTCTTCGGTATAGTTCAAATATTTTTCTTGTTTGTTAGTAGATAGCGCCACATAAGAGAGTGAAAAATAATTTCTAGATAATAATATAAGTGAACAACACGTCAGTGCATTACTTTGAGCGGAAGACACAAGAACATTTTTGGACTGTGACAAAATGACGTATCGAAGAAAGTAAGTACAACACTTATTTTTTTTTCTGATATATATAGAAATGAAAGTTTGATACAATATTGATCGCTTATGACTAGATATTACGTACACAGTGTTTCAAAAAAAATAATAATATGTACATTTTTCGAATAGGAATGTTACTGGTACCACTAGGTCAGTCTAGACTAGTGGTACTACGTTTAGTACCACTAGGCTTTTTCCCTATCTTTTCGTCGCCGCTTAGTATTTAATTATTTTTGTTTGCTCTAGAAAATACAAAAATGGTTTTAAAGTGTATGTTTAATTTTTTTTATTATATATAATAGAATATTTACAAAATAAATGCATATAAATATTAATACGAAAGTTTTGCATAAAAAAAACTAAAAAACTGTATTTCTGTTGCTCATTTCATAAAAATAACAAAGCCAAAAGTATAAAATGGAGAGGGTTTTGTGTCGTTAAAATACAGTTATGGAGTTAAAGCGGGTCTTAGAGTATAATTTTTTAACATATTATTTCTTATGGCAGCTTTTACGTATAATGGTACCTTATGGTACCACGCATTTTTGACAATATTCTTGAAATTTTACAGCAAAAAAAGGCTTTTCCTACATAAATAGCATCTTATCAACAATTTACTAGAAAGAAATTGCTATTGGAAAAAAATAATTAATGCAGGCTTTGCTTAGTTAATATGAATAAGCTATTGATATAATGCATTTAGTTAAATAAAAAATAACTTTGTTATGATAATAACTTTTCAAATAAAACATTCATCACTCGTGCAAAGAGGGTTATTATTGAACAAGCAACGCAACAGCCCTATTTCAGCTATTCGTATCATTATATAATTGTAGTTACTGCATATTTACGAAGAGGTTTCTTGGAAAGTCGTTTTTCATAATGTGGAAAAGCTTTCTGTTTATTTCAGCCTTGTGACACGCAAAACCTACGAACGATTTCCTCGAACAGTTTATTTGACGCCGTGAAAAATTATAGTCAGCAAGATGGACAGCTATGAAAGAAGTGCCCAAGTAAGCTACTTAATGATACGACGAGCTTCCCAAGTCCTTTATTTTTCTTTCAATTTTTTAAATATTAAGATGAAATTCTATAGATAATTTTGTTATTTCATTGCATTATTCTTACATTTTAAGTTCAAATTCAAACAAAGCATTTGTAACTTGATGACCATTTTGTACAAAAAAAATACAATATTAATCATTTAGGAATTGTAAAATATCGAAATCTATTTAACAAAGTTTTATTCTTATTTCATTCAATGAATTTTTATCCTTATCATTCAAAGTCTACTTTAGTTTTAACCCATTTTTAACAATTCGATATTATTTAAATGATAGCTTTCCCTTCAAACAAAACATTTTTACAGGTAGCTCTAGAATAGGTCGGATATTCTATGATAAGATTAAATAAATAGAAAATCAAGAACATATAAACAAATCGGAGGGTATAATGGAAATTTTTTAAAAAGCAAAATATATTATAGTAAAGTTTAATTAAAAGTAAATTTTATCATTCATATCTATGTTGTTTCCGATTTCACAATAATATCCTGAATTTTACAACCATTTTATTCCATAAATTTTAAGTTTTTATATTTAAAAAAATAATCTTTTTCTTTTACTACCTTATAAAGAGAATATAACATTTTGTTCCGAAATATTAAACTTTATATAAATATTAATCATGCATATTAGAATGTCAAACTTTTAATGAAAAATAAAATAATAAAATATTCTCTTAAATTCAAAAATATAACATTTTACTATAAGTTTTTGATTCGCACACTCAAATGTGTACCAGTTCTATATATTATATAACATGGCATGTCATTTTTTCAGGAACCTAATATTTCTGAATTTTACGTCGTTTTTATTGCATCTTACAGTATGCGAATATGAATGCTGGAATATCCCAAAAATTCTATTTATGAATGTTTTATATATCCTTAATATCATCGCCAGATCTGCAGACACTTGAAGAAGAAATAAATGTACAATAGAGCAGAGTCATGCAACTAGTGTCTCACCAGTATAATGTATGAAAATAAGCTTAGCCTTATAACAAGTACAAGTGAAATAATTTTACAAGATATATTAAAAATTAAACCTTGTATTATAGAGAATAACGCAAAAATGCGGCAATTTCCAATAAAATACAAAAGAAAGATATTTAATTACATAAAAGAAAATACAAAATAAGTAAACAATAGTGATAAAAATATACCTTTTGCGCGGCAACGCAGCCGCATCCAGTTATTGCATTATCAATATTGGCTGAAGTTGACTAACCAATTAAGATACAATTAAACAAAAAAATCATGCTTTAATTAAAATTATTACATTAAGTTAAAATAAATAAAATGGAAAATGTGGAAGAGATCTCGAATGGCGAACTTTTTCAAAGTGCTCCGATTAGAGCTCCGATGGCGAGTGTGGCACTTTCAGGGGGGTTAGTGAAAAAGCGGGGAGTCTTAGAATACGGACAGTGCCAGCTGACATCGTGGTTTTTGAGGGAGGGAGTGAATTTCTCTTACTTTTGAAAGAGGAACTTGGGCGTTCCCGTATTTAGAGGTACCTCTATTCTAATGGTCTCAGGAATCAGAGGGTTAAAGTGGTTTTAGAGAATAAGGCTGAATTATAAAATATATTTGAAAGTAATGAACATGTGTAAATTTTTAATTAAAAATCATAAATTATTTTAAACATGAAAAAATGCTCATATTAAGGATAAATCTGAATCATTTTTGATTAATCTTCCAAAATTTCAGCGAAAAAATTTAAAATAACCTTTTTACGGATTAATAAGCTGAAATTTACTTAATATAGAGTCCTAGAAGGCTAGCTTTATTCAGGCCGAGTTCTTAGGAAACAAAATTAATTTTATCTCAGAAACTATTGCTAA
>BGPR01018431.1:0-30835 GCA_013235015.1 Araneus ventricosus | reverse complement strand
AACTATTGATATGGAAGTAATTAATTAATATACCAGAATGTTAATTACGCCTTTCCCTAAATATTGTTTTTTTCTTTTTAATTTTTTCTGGAAATTTTTATCACATAAATTTATTTCAAAAAGAATACTTATATTTACTTCCTAAGAAATTAACGAACATTATTATTGATTCCGGTGAGCCAGAATTTTGCATCATTCAGTAAAATATCTTAGGAATCTCGAATCAAATACATGTGATTCAGTTAAACTGATTTTTAAACATACAACAACGCTTACAATTATTTAAAAACTTACATATGATTTCCCGCCATGAATCATCGTTGACACAAAGGTTTTATCTTTTAGATATTTACTTTTTTTAGATATTTAAATTTCAAATCATTTCTCCCTTTTAAATTCAACTTATTCACTAAGAAAAGTATATGAGTAATTTTTTAATAAAACTAATTAAATTGCAATAGATTACAAGTTTTGCATATAACTAAAATTATGATTTAAATTTGTAGTTAGCTCAAATTGCAATTAAAACTCATCAAGATGAAAGTTTCAAATAAGTTATAACGAGTAATGGCTTCTCAAAAGAGCAGTCAAATTAAGTTACATTTACTTCTGTTAGACAGATACAGAAATTTCATTAATTTAAATTCTGTTAAGGAATTAATTATCGATGTTTGTAGAATAGGTGTCTTGTTAATATATTTAAATATTTTTTGCAAAATGCAAAATTATTGAATTTTAAAACTTTCCATTGGAACATTCATATGAAAATAGCATCACAAGTGCTTTCTTCTTTTCACTTGAGAAATATAAAATTTAAAATGTTTAGTCTGCTTTTCCTTCCTGACATTTATAAAGTGACAGCAAGAATAAAAATATAGGTTTTGTAAAATAGGCTGAAAAGCACAAATCAAAAATATTTATAATATTTCGAAGAAGGGATATCCCATTCTTTTATGTGATAATAGTATATAATTTTTATAGTGATTAAAAGCTTATGATTAAATTTAGATTTCAAAAATTGAAAAAATAAAGTTCTAAATGGGATTCTGAAGCTAAATTGAAATCTTTTTATGAAATAAAAACTAATTATGAGAGATTTTCAATTTATTTAAATTATTGTTCATTCAAATTTTTCCAAAGGGTATTTTGAAGCAGATGAGTTACAGACATGATGGTATGTCCAAGAAATTAATCATTAAATACAAGGTGTGACCAAAAAGTATGGTGAATTACCCCTCAATTTGAAAATGGGAACAATCCGATTCTCAGCGACACTTTCGTCGTGCTCCGTAATATTCAGTTAACAGTAGTGCAGGGTTTCGGGCGCCTGTGAGTCTTGATAAATTTATTATCGAAAGTTCTTTGTGCGGTGGTTTTGTGGCGTGTGTCATGGAACAGAGAATCAATTTTAAATTTTTCTGCAAATTGGGTAATACCATGCCGAAAGTAATGACATGCTGAAGCAGGTGTATGGAGATGACACCGAGACCTTGAAGACTATGTAAGCGTGGTTTAAAAGTTTAGACATGAAACGCCAGATTATGGAGTGGTGCGGGCCCATATCCTGTACCAGTGGAGGAGTTTTAAAGACATGATTTGTATACACGTTGTCAGAGGTGCATCATAGTGTACGACAGGGAATATTTTGAAGGATTGCAAACAGTTTCCATGTGAGGCCAATCAATATTAATTAACTTGGCTTTCTTCATGTTTGTAAAGATGGAATCGATTTTTCGCTGTCTAAGTGATAGGTTAGGGCTTTGAAAATTTGTATATTTATGTGATATCGATGACATTACTCGATTTTAATACATTCCGAACTTGATTATCAACTAATTGATTAATTTGATTATTTTCTAATTCCATGAAAGTGACTCCACTTGGTAATGAATTTGAGAAAAATCCTTTTCAATATTCCATAATATGCATAGTATGAAATACAAATGGAAGTTTAAAAATAAAAATAATAATTTAAAAATACTACTTTCATTGCAGTAATAAAAGTGTATTTTTTAAAAAACGGCTTTATAATTTTTTTTAAATGGTTTCTCTTGGTGGTTTTCGAGCTAGTAATAAAAAAGGTCATTCGTGTGACTTAAGATAAAGTTATTTTCGTCAGGAACAAAATTCTTCCCCATGGTTTGTCAACCAAAATGTAGAGATAGTACATTTCGAATGTTTAGAATTATAAATACTTCATTAAAGAGTGGTGAATGACCTTTTATGATAAAATAATTTAAATTATTTCTTTTTGTTAACTCATAACGTATATTTAAAACTGTCTAAGGAATATTAAACTCATTGACAATGCTTTGGGGATGTAATGGCAAATTACTGTAGAACATTCACGGAAGGTCACCGCTCTTGACTTTGCAAAATATTATCTATCTTTTCTTAAAGTATCCTTTGTTGAAAACGGAGACATTAAAATCAATTTCTTATTTTATTATGGTTATATTTCACGGGGCATACCTGGAAGATCAGGCATATCTATATAAATATTGTAATTTACCTCAGACTGGAAAGGACTGATGTGAATTCGCAAATTTATAATTTGAATTCACTGATATTTAAATAGATCGTAATAGTAGTAATTTTGAAAGTTTATATCAAATGTTTATTTTTTAAAATAATGAATATGAATTAACTTAATTTATATATGCTTTACTTAGTTTCAAAATGTAGCAAGGAGCCAAGCAGAAAAAATAATTTAAAAAAATATTTCCACAATTTCAATAAGAAACAACTGAATCTTAAGAAACAGATTCAGTCTAGTTTAAATTTAAATTGTATCATTAGTTCACTTAAAACACGCGTTTTCTGTTCTATATTAAAAGAACACGAAATTTCTTATCATGTATAAATTTATTTTCGAAATATAAAAACAGCACAGATTTCAATCTTAAATACTATTTTTACATTCTTTGAAAAGTTAAGTCCTTGATTTCTTTCTGATATGAAGAAAACTCAAATTCACAATCCATTTACAAAATAAATTAACAATGAATTAATGCGTAATTATTAAAGCATGGATAGTTTTAAGAATAAAACATCTGGAATTTCAAGGGATGAAAAAGAAAAATTACATACTATTCATTTCTTATTTTAAGTTCATTTCATTCGATAAATTTTCGTAAAAAAATATTTAAGAATTATATATTTCATTCTATTACTTCTGAATTAGAGCACATTTAAAATCTGAATTTATTTCTATTATATAATATTAAAATCTTAATTTAAAGTCTAGTTTGACCGCTTTAAAGTATTAAAAAATATCAAAATCACTAATGTTTTCACGATATTATTTATCAACTGAGTAGTGCTTTGTATGAATCGTAATTTAAAAGTTGATAGAAAAGACTTTTGATTTTTAATAATTAACTACTTGGCAGTTTCTACTGACTTCAATAAAAGATAGAATCTGAGCTCTTGCGGTGTTCCTGATATTGATAGCAAAAAATAGCTTTCATTCTTTATTTTAATTATCGCTTTGCAGTAAATTTCAACATTTTAATTCCATATTATCTCATTTTACAATGCAGTGAGTATACAAAGAATAAATATCAGAATACAGTATTTTAATATTCATTCTAGAGACTACGCTCCATTCGCAAATGCCTTCCAAAATAAGTTAAAACCAGATTCGATTTTAAAGTAAAAATTAAAATAATGCCTTGCAATGGTATTCAATTTCACATCGAGTTATTTTTCAATTTACTGCGGTGCTTTAGTTTTCATTTTTCCAAGTCGAGGGAATAACTGTATAATTTCTTTCTGAATATGCATGTCAGACTAGCTTCGAATATTTTTTCTCGTTATTTTTTGTCCATAGAATAGATTATCTGGGACTTATGTTTCGACATATATGCTGTTTAGACGTTTCGGCTGAAATTTCGTATGTTGGAACAAATGATTTTGACATTTACGAAATCACGAATGCTTTGCCTTCAGTTATGCATTTCTTTATTCAAAAAGCTATGAAACAATATCTGTTTTAGAAAGAAGAATCATATGCAAACATTTTGTTAAAAATCTGTTATTTTTAGAAATTTCTTTCTAATTGATTATTCCTGTTGTTTGTAAATCAGTTTTATCCGGTTGAATTCAAAATACCACGCATTGTGAGCTCGTATTTTGCAAACCTAAAACTTGACAGGAGAAATATAAAAATACTGCAATTGATTTTCTGATTTGTCCGATTTTACTAAAGAAACTAGAAGATTTGTGCCCGTATATAAGACGGACTTTTAGTTCGCCAACAATATCTCAGATATAAATATCACAGATTTACTAACGAAAGTTGTAGTAGAAAATCTCATGCACATTGGCAGAGTGCTTAAGAAATAAAAAATGCATGATCAACAGAAATGATGAATCAATTGACATTAACTTTCGTTTGTTAATAACTCTATTTTTAACAATTTCTTTGGTTTTGTCCAAACAAAAATAATGCAAAATTCATTAACAGAAAGAAATACATTACCAAATGCAAATCTTTGATTAAAGGGAGCTTTTCGGAAAAATATTAAATGCGAAATATAGAAATATTCAATTCAAAACTAAGTACGAAAAAGAAAGAAGTTTTTTAATTGAGAACGAAAGTAAAGATCTTCGAGAAGTGGAAAAATACATTAATTCTAGTATAACTGCTATCTGATATTAACGGAGCTCCGCGTCGATGAATCAACATAAAATAAAAAAAGAAAATAAACTGCTAAACTCAGCTGAAAAAATCCCTGTTATAACTCCTATTTGATATTAAATCATCACAGAATCAAAACAGTATTCCGTGTGTAGTGTATGCTAATTTGTAGACATACCTTCTGAATTTCTTTGGCACGTAGACAAACCAAACGACTTGACAGTCACCACCATGCGTAGATAATTATTATATAGTTCGTCCAATTTTATTCAAGAAATTGTTTCATAGGTCTTATAGGGTCTTCGATTAATACTAGATTTGCTGAAAAGAAAGAACTTTTTCGTTAAGTTCGAAATGAAATTTCTGTTCTAGATGCAAGACTTAGCTATTGCTTTTTTCGTAGTGACTTAATTTTCTTTTGTTTAGTAAGAATTATTTATGCATATTTTAAGTATCATTTTCAAAAATGCGTTTGTTTCATTTTTTTCAATTAACAGTAAAATGATTTTTGTTGAAAGAAATGACAATAAATATTTTAAAAACCGTAAACCTTTTATTAATTCTATATCACCTGCTATAAAGTTTATAAAGCAATCGTGTTCTGGTTTATGTAACTTCAATTATATTTTTTTGCATTGTAATTTGATTTTGATTCAAAAGAAAATAAAAGATAGGGATTATTAGGTTGAAATATGAAATTTCAGAATTAAAACCTTAATTTCTTGACATTCTTTATCAACATGGATGCGAAGAAAAATAGATAGTATTATTTTACGGGTTTAATCACATACATTTTCAAAGAAAATCAAATATTCTAAATGAATTTATACCGTAAATGTAACTTCAAGACAAAATTTTGAATGTGAATGAAATAATTAAATTAACTGTAATTAACTGGTAATTTTCTGGTAATTAACTGGTAAACTGGTTAATTTTCAATTGCTTAGATTCTTAAATTTTACTTGCTGTAAAAATAAATAAGGGTTTTCTTTGAAATTTTTCTTATTCTATAACGTTTCAGCTTTCACCATCCATAAACCATTGTAAGTGGTCTTTATTTCGAATGCCACTTATATTTTATGTGTTCGATTCAATATGTATTGTCGTTGACTATACCCACTTGATCTAGCGTAACTACGAACATAGTGATTCAAGGATAAAGGGAAATGTAGCATCATCATTTGGTCAAATAGGAACGCTTCGACTTCACCTAAGGTAGAAGTCTGACATAGCTCTTAAATGGGAGGTAGGTTACTTCCCTATAGGATATTCAGTGACATTTGGCCAACCTCTATATTTCTCTTTAAGGTAAAACCATGAAACCCTACAGTTTATGGTTTATTTATAATTTAGTTTACAGTTTATGGCTAGTTTATAATTCTCTCCTAGAAGACACATTGATTGGTGCTCCATTTTTAGTAATGTTGTTTGAAGGCACAGCCAGAACAGAACCCCCTGAATTTTCTCCTTAAATTTATATCCCTCAATCTAGCATATCTTAAACTTCTATGCCGCCGGTGTGGAAAAAGCATATACAAATTTAATCTTTGCAATTTGATTCTGAATTAAATTAGTGAAAACTTCTGACTATTTGTTTTGTTTCTTTAACTTTGATCAATTTGAATAATAACTTATGACATGAAAAATTGCATTCATTTGGGTAAGATAAATAGCATCAATTATAATATAACTGTAAGCGCAGTTATATTATAATTTATATTGTACTATACATACAATAATTCATAACTTATTAATTAGTGTATGTATAGTACATTTAAGTCAGAAATAATTGGAATAGATTTTTCATTGTTCTTTTTATTATTTCATGGGGGAAATTTGAAGTGACCTAGCGAAATAAAAGCACATGCTTATTGAATAAAAGAAATAACCAATTATGTATGTTTGTCAAGTATTTTGTTGCCGACAATTTATGGTCGGTTAAAATTCCTTTCATTTTCCGTGGAGAGTTATTTAAATATCAATAAAGTCAGAAACTTTTCGCATTAAATTCTTTACAATTATCGTAACTTCAGGCTCATTGAAAAGGATGTGCATCATTACTCGTATTCTACAACCCTTTGACCAAGTGCTTTCCAGATTAGTTGTTGAAATAAACACACTTATTTTAACTCGGAGTCATTACGACCACCGAACATAATGTAGGTTGAGAATCCTTTATTAACGTTTCATTAATGGATCTCGTTCATTTAACGGCTTGCTTGTTTACGCAGATAATAGATTCTGGAATTCTTCCGCGTTGCTTCGGAATTCTAGTGTGAAATCATTGCTTCCTGACTCTTGGTGTGGAATTCTAATTGCATTTTAAACTACCATGCTAAGAAAGGTTTTCTACTGCTAAACTTCAGATTTCAATGAAATATTCGTAAGAAGATTTATTAATTTTGGGAAGAATTTGTTTGTTAAAAACACTTTATAATATAGAGTGTTGAAAATTATGGACGAGTTTTCTGTTTTGTTTATTTGCGGTAAAGTAGGTTTTCCCCCGAGCTCATCAACTTCCGGTGATAATGTTAAGTAAATGGGAATCTTTAAAATTTTAACACTCTGTTTGAAGATATTATTGTTTAAAGTGGAGTTTTTTAATGTTATGCCTTAAGAACAGTTTGAAAATAATAAATTTTATGTTTCTATTGTTGTAGCGCTCGAAGTGTACTTAAAATAAGAGCCTAATTTTGTGAAAAAGTTGCCACATTTATTCATTATCGCTCTTTTTGGCGACTTGCAAGGTTTGTTTGGCGGTTAAATTTTTAACCATACGATTTAGATAATCACTGAAGGTTAAATTTTTAACCAAACGATTTAGCTAATTCCAATAGTTCCACTTAGAAATTAAATGCTTTAAGAGCTTTTTCTAACCGATTTTAAAAGAAAAAATTACACAAACTCAATGAACACGGGATTCAACGCTTTGTGTTTTAAAGAAAGAACTTATTCGAACTTGGCGTCATACAATTTCCAAAAGGATTTGGCGATTGCTTAAATTGGAGGGTTACAGGAAAACGGTCTGTGAATCCAAAATAAAAAAACAGAAAACTCGTCTATATGTAAGTGAAAATTATTTAATATCGAAGGAGTACATTTGATTTAGTGATTTACGCACTCAATGTAATTTGAATACATTATTTATCTCGTTCGTTCACGTAACAGAACCTTATCTGCTGAGAAGACAATGTAAAGATCAGGAGCTCTTATTCAATGTGATTTTGCTAATCCTAAATTTAGGTAATTAAATTTCTTATTTGTGTCATTTATTTATAAGTATTTTTCATATATCGCTTCGAAGTTCTAACGCATACTACGAAAACGAAAAAATATTTTAATAAACCTTCGAAATTAAACTCCATTCCTGCAATTGTTAATAAATTAACTGATTTGAAGCATGCAACTGGCATTTTTAACATTTTAATTTGCATGCTAGTGTTAAAATAAATTTATTAAGGTTTATTTTTAAACCATTGTGAATTTAACTAAAAAGCTTTAAGTTTTCAGAAGAAATGTTAGTGCAATTAGAGAAATTTGATTTCGAAAAAATGTGTAGTTGAGGTAGTAATGCGTTAAATCACTAGAGCTATCTTATAAAAAATCATTTATTAACTATAAACTTAACACTAACAAAGACTAACAAACATTAACGAACATTAATGAATCGCCGCAAATAGAAGCATATTTAGAAAACTCAAGAAGAAGAAGTTATAGTATTAATTTGTAAGTGTGGTTGATTAAGTAGCGCTACAAATTAATTGTAGCGCTACTTAACCGGAACTTAATAGCACAGCCGTATAGATAGTGATAATCGCCACAAAAGTAATAAATACCCAGATAGCAATTTTAGTTTGAAGCAAATTTGCAGCAGACTTGCACCTCAAGTCTGCAAGCTTTCAGCAAATTTGTCACAAGTGTGCAAGTGTGAAACAAGCTTGCAGCAAGTTAACGCAAGCCTCGAAGTCATCATAGGACGAACTTGCAGCAAGCTTGCATTGCAAACTCATTGCAAATTATAGCAAAAACAGAGTACGAACACAACCCAGGATAGAACTCGCGACCTACCGGTTTGGAAGCTGACGCGGTAACCACTGGGCCAGTTAAACTGCGAGAGGGGAAGATAGATTTCGCTAATACATCGTTCCATTCGATTCGTATACGATTTATTTTAAACTATTCTCTTGATTTCAGCAATTTTTTGAGTTGAGAATATGATTTGAAGTCAAAGAGAGAGCGATTTTCGCTAATAACTACGTTTTGCTAGTAGAATAAATTATGAAATTAGAGTTCAAAAGTAATTACTTTAAAATGGGACAAAATGTATAAGTTTATTTTTCAACAAACATTGACTGTTTTTTAGATTTAATTTTGTTTATAAGCGTTGAAATTTCAACATTAAGAAAAAGACGATATAGTTTTCTTTAAAGTGCGAGTGACATATTTAGTAAAAAGATGGAAAATGCTTCAAAATTTTTTTTTTATAAAAAAGTTAGTTTTTTTACAAATTATCATTGATTTATTGAAAAGAAGGACGGTCTAGGAGATGCTATTAAAAATCGGATGTTTTTTTTAAAACAGAGACAAAGATAATTATCTCTTTGTGCTGTCTTTGCATGAAGCTTGTTTTGCAAATTTGCTGCAAATTTGATTTGCAAGGGAGGTGGCGCTATTTATCACATCGAACTTGCAGCAAATGCGTTGCAAGCGAGGGTGGCTAGTTGTCACAGCGAACTTGCTACAAGTTCGTTTCAAGTTTGACGCGTCAAATTTAGCCGTAAAAGGGGAATATCAAGTCAAAATCAAACTTGCTGCAAACTTACGTGCTATTTGGGTATACTGTCTGTCCGCCACGAGAACTGTAGCCTCCAAAATGTCTAGTTTACGGCGGTCGTTATAGCAGCTGGTTATGCTAGGGAAGATCCATTTCGAATAGGAGGAATTCGACGGAAGTCTGAGTTTTATTTTATTATTAGCGCCAGTTTGCGGTGGTAAAAAGAGTAGTTGATCATTCGTCTTCTCGGTTACCATACATAGCCCATTTGGCGTTAAATGCGCCAATGTAACTTCCAATCCAATGTTACGCCTTTTGAACTTCTAGAAACGAATTCTTCCTACGATAACCTGTTTCTGTAGCGACCGCCGTAAACTAGAAATTTTGGCGGCCACAGTTCTAGTGGCGGACGGACAGCATATGATACTTAAATGTATCAGTATATTTCCGTACACTTGGTTAGCTATTTTTTATTTGATGAATTTTGAAACACCTGTATATTAATTTCCAAAATAAGTCAATATTTAAGCGCTTTTTTTCTCATTTAGCCAAACGTTTAAATACTCTAAAGAAATAATATCAGATTGTAATGATTAAATCAGAAGAAGAAAAAAGAAAAGAGATAAATGAGTTAAAAGGTAAGAAAAATTTACTGCATTAGCACATTTGTTCTGCTAGAGCAACTTCTTCTTCGACTATTTTTATATGTATTCCTATTTCCATTAATCTTGTGTTTACTTCACCTTGCTTATTTATTTACCAGTTCCCTTCGCTTTTCAAATTTAGAAATTTTGTTTCTAAATGTTATTCTAAATGTGTAAACAAGTTTTCACTTCCAATTAAAGAGATTTTAAGTTTAAAATTTATTTCTAAACCAAACATTTTGATTCTAATTACATTAATTTGTTTATAAAAAGATAGAAATGCAGAAGGAAGAATTCAAACCCTCCTTTTGAGAAGTTAAATATTAATACATTACAAGTTTGATATGTTTCGAGAATGGATGCATTTACGTATAATAAATAGGAAGTCTAGTGATTCATGTATTTTTTTTCCCTTTGACTTGATCCTCATACATTAGATTACGGCATTCACTCTCCTAAGAAATATTTTTTTGGAAAATTTATATACTTAAAAGAAGCATATAGAATTTTCTAAAATTTCTAAGAACACTATATGATGGTAAATATAGTAAGATTTAAATTCACATTCAGTTAATATGTGGAAACATTGTTTTGAAAATTGTTTGCCATGCTAATATTTTATATTGAAATTAATGTGGACATACGTGGAAGATATTTAAAAGAAGACGAAATTATAAACTTGTTTACACACGATATAGAAACAGATAGCTTATATTTGCTCTAATGTATTAAGGCATTCTTATAGCATTAAATATAATTGACAATATTATTGCAAATGTGTTAAAACTCGCTATTACATTTAGTAATATTTGTAATGGATCTGAGGCATTTCGTTCTGGCCTTCAACCTTCATATTGAACTCAGTGTGTCTAAGTCTATTTTCTAAGGGAAAAAAATTTATTCAGTAGCTTGATTTTTTTTTTACTGAGTCATTTGCTTATTGCATTAGAACATCATTCTATGCTAAGCACACACACATTATATTTTTATTAAGATCTTTAGCTATGACAAATAAATGTATGACCAAAGACGAAGTCATATAATTCGCAATGATTTAGGAACTTAAATTTAATCATTAAAATTCAAAATTAAAAGTTTCAAAAGTAAGATACAGAACACATACTTCCAGCATACTTAAATAGTGTACCAGAATTATAAATAAGATGCTAATAATTTATAAGGGCTGTTGTTACTTTCGTTTTGTAATTAGTTAATGACGGTCCATCCGGCACTGATTCTTTTTATATTTTATTTTACATCACACAACACACTTTTTACAGTACACGGAATACTTTTCATCATTTTTAATATTTAAATTGTGGGTTTCCATTGAGAGTTCCTTTAGCCACGTCATTTATAAATCGCAGCTAACTCATTTCTGCCAAATACACGAGCGTCACTTACCGGTTCGGCGCATGCGCAACATCCCATTCCACTTTGCAAGTAGAACGCATGCGTCAACAAGGGCTGTTTTTACACCATGTTTAAAGATTAAATCGTCATTAGTAAAGTTAAGTAAAGGAAGAAGGAGAGATGAAAATATAAAATAATACATGAAGTGTAAAAGTGATTTTTAAGTATCTTTAAATATGAATAGGCTTGCCAGACGTCGCGGTTATCAGACGAAATCCCGGTGTCCCGGCCGGTTTACTTCACGTCCCGGTAAAAATTAAATTTGAATGACATCATTTACATGACCAAAAAAGTCTAAAAATAATTAACTGTGAAGGATTATTTAGGATAATTACTTTGTCATTTATTTCACTGTACTGTATGAAAAGTGAAAACTATAGAAGAGTGATGATCTGCTAATAAATAATATTGTCATCGTATCGTCTTGTCTCGCCAATCGTGACCATGCGCGATGCGAGAGGTTCTCCGGGCGAGTTCAGCATTGGGCACTAAGAGGTGTAGTTTTAGCGCCAGAAGAGATTTCGCTGCACACTACATCCCCTCGTGTGGAATAACATTGGACTCGCTCACCTCGGCGATAGCCGCTTGAGATAGAGATAATTCAGTCAGTTGTCAATCCCTGTCGGTGGTGCCTGTTGCGGTAGTGAGCTAGCGCTGTTTTATTTATGTTTTAAGTTAAAGTTTATGCGTTCTCTGTTAAAATGCCAAAACGGTCGTGTAAATTTACCGAGGATTTACAGAATGAATTATCTTTTTTGAAGAAGGTATGTGCTGGTACTGGTAATCAAGATCAAGACGACAGAGTTAAATGTTCACATTGTAATTCTGAGTTTTCGGTTGCTCACGGTGGTCGATCCGATATAAAAGATCATTTGCAGTCGAGTAAACACAAAAAGATTTTAGCATCTGCTGCTAGTTCATAACACTGACCAGTTTTTTTTTAAAACTGGGAGTTCTAATGACAAAAACTTAGACTTAGCAGCTAAAGAGGCGACGTTTGCTTACCACACAGCAAACCATAGCCTAAGCTTCAATTCGAATTCTTGTTCATCAAAACTAATTTCTAAGTTTTTTGAACCTAAATCCTCACTCGGAAAAACTAAGTGTGATGCAATAGTTTTAAATGTCATAGCTCCTTTAGCTCAAGAAGAGCTTAAAGAAGACTTGACCAAGTCAAACTACGTATCTGTAAGTATGGATGCATCAAACAGAAAGGATATAAAACTTCTGCCAATTGTTGTGAGCTATTTTAATCCTAATTC
This sequence comes from Araneus ventricosus, assembly GCA_013235015.1. Taxonomy (NCBI): domain Eukaryota; kingdom Metazoa; phylum Arthropoda; class Arachnida; order Araneae; family Araneidae; genus Araneus; species Araneus ventricosus. The sequence continues at coordinate 18,100 of BGPR01018431.1, read as the reverse complement.
AGGTGTGCAAGTAAAGCTGTTAGATTGCAAATCTGTGGCGGGGGAAGCATCTGAAATTCTTACAAATCACTTATGCTCTGTCCTATTGCAAAACGATTTGAACAACAAACTAGTTGGCTTTTGTGGAGATAACTGCAACACTAACTACGATGGTATGAAAAGAGCAGGGCAAAAAAAAAATCGACTCAAGAATAGTCTAGGACAGGAAATCAATGGAATCGGATGTGGAGCACACATTGTGCACAACTGTGTGCAAACTGCAGTAGATAGTCTCCCAATAGATATTGAGGCCTTACTGGTGAAGATTTATAAATACTTTCACATATACACAATCCGTGTAATTAAAGTAAATAACTTTTGTGAATATGCCGAGATACAGTACCGTAAAATCATTCAACACGGGAACATCCGGTTTCTATTAATGATGCCCGCGCTGGAAAGAATTTTACAGATTTTTGAAGGTCTGAAAGCGTTTTTAGAACAAGAAATGTGCCCATAAACAATAAAAAAAACTTGTTTACTGATTCAACGGGAGAGCTCTACTTGTGGTTCGCGCACGGACAGCTTGCACTGTTTAACAAGGCCATCCAGGGAATGGAAAAAGGTAACACTACAGCTTTTGAAGTTGCTGAAGCTCACAAAGTTCTCAAAAAAAACCTGACAGAAAAAAAGGCTTCAAACGTTATCCCTATGGGCGCAAAGAATATCTACAGGAATCTAGATGAGCAAGTCCGTAACAGTGTGAAAGAAGAATTTGATGGCTTTTATGAAAGATGCATTGCATACTTGGACCTCTGGGAGAATAGTTTTGGAAACGTTGAACAGTTTTCATGGGTCAATCTGACCAAAACAAATGCTGTTGATTGGGAAAACGCCGAAACTTCTGCTGAAATTATTAATAGCAGTCTTCTTGATGTTCCCGATAGGAAAATAAACAATGATATGCTGTTTGACGAAGTTGTGCTTGCTAAGGAGTATTTGCAGTCAAATTGGGAACAATGGAAGCCAGAAGAGACCACCAGAGATCTGATTATTTCAAGTGAAGAAAAATAGCTCAGGCGTTTTGGTCACTTCAAGGAAAATCACATAGCAGCCCCCAATCTGATCAAGATTGTTGAGTATGCCATTTGCTTACCTGGGACATCAGCATCAGTTGACAGAGTATTTTCTTTGATGAACAACGCATGGACTGATGATAGGGGTTTGATGAAGGAATCTACGGTTAAAAGTTTGATGGCATGTAAAATTAATATCGAATTAGCTTGTGAAGATTTTTACAACAAGATTAAAAACAAAAAAGACTTTCTAAAAAATGTCCTAGCCAATGAAAAGTACATGTAAATATTGTTCAATTTTTATTCCTCATTCAAAGTGCTTCTTCGTACTTAAGTAACTTATAAATATTAACATGTAAGAAATAAAATGTTTAAATTTATATGCTTGTGTCATTTATTACTACCCCTAGTTTAGGTTCCTAATAAGTAACCATTTATTCATAGCACTGAGAATAAATACACCTCTAAAACAATCTAAAAACCCGCCAAAGGTGTGTACCCTAGAATACCCGCAATGCTGGGGTGCATTCCGGTGTTCCGGTTAAAGATTTCAGAAATCCGGCAAGCCTAAATATGAATAATACTGAAACAGACTCAAATATACAGATCATAAAAATTTAAAACTTCCATGAAAATTAATTTATCAGGAATTTAATAAGAAGAGCAAAAAATTGAGTTTAATTTCTTTTAAAATGTGTGCACATCAATGCATGAGTATTTTTTTTTTATAAATTAGAAATTTTTCCCGCCTTTATTTACTTATGAAAAATCACTTCTCAAGCAAAATATTTTAATCAAATTACAGTAGCTATAAATATTTCAAGAATTAAAAACATATAAAAGCAATATCATAAATACTTCAAATAAATAAGTAATTCTTCATTTATTTCAGTTAAAAAATATACAGGAATTTATATTTCTACAAACTAGGATTTTATTTAAAATCGTTAAATTTAGCTTCATGACATCTAAAAAGAAATAATCTCGATCATAATTCTGAAATTCTAACAATGGTTTTATATTTCTTTTTCTTCGCGACGTGTTCTTTATATTCTATCTTTACTAACCCAATAGAAATTCTATTTTTGAATAAATTTATTTCAAAGCGGATTAACTTTTCTAAAGACCTAACACAGTACAAAAGTTTCTAAGCAGTCTGTTCAAACAATGCATCATTTAATTTCCTGTTTTTCTTCTCATTGTCGTTCTAAATATGTGCTTTTTGTTGGTTTCCAATTTTTATTCTAACAGTGGTTTTAGTATTCCGCACTTCATTTTCGGATATTAAAATCGCATACTTTCAAACGAACTTCAAAGATTTCTTTATTAAAAATATTCTTCTTTCGAAGAATAATAAATTATACTTATATGCCTGAGGAAATTTTGAGGGAAAGATGAAGCATTATGGGGAGTTTTTCTAAGTAGCTACCAGCTACATGAGCAATTTCAGAAGGCGGGATTTTTCTTATTTTGGGACCCTTTTAAAGTCTAGAAGAATGGAGTTTTTGTTCTGCACATTGAAGATAAGGACAAATTCAGGATATTGAAAAATGATTGAGTTTATTTTTAAACTATTCTTTTCAGAGATTTATTGGTAAAGTCTTCAATAATAGCTTCGTTATTAGATTAATTTTGAAAGATTTCTTTAGCGTTTGGAGAATGTAAAATAAGCATACTTCTTCGAAAAAAAGAGCTTAAACGACCATTTTCCGCTCATCATAGGTTTCGAAACAGCCATTCTCTGATTTATAATGGACATATAATTGCTTTAAGATTTTTTGAAAAGTTTCATTTTTGTTCTTCTCTTTTAAGGATTTATTTGTGAACTTTTTTGGAATAATTTTCATTTACATAAAATGTTCTCTAGTTGCGACAGAATTTTGAAAAATGTCACTCAACGAATGTTTGACCAATAGCGAAATAATTGAAAAATTAAAGCAGTTTTCAAAAATAAATCTGACATGGCTATTTTTGTTCCGTCTGAGATTAAGAAACAAACATTGAAGCGTGTCGAACTGTTGTTCATTTGAAATTAAATGAAAAAATATGAATAATAAAGAAGCAATTTAAATATGATCAATAATTAAGACATTTTAAGAAGTATTTTTAATGGAAGCCTAGGGAACGCCTAAGTATATTTTTACAATTAATTATTTCACTAGCGGTAAATGCCTTAAAGTTAAAATAATTATAACAATAATCCTTTCACATTTATGATTTGTAGATGAGTAGCCTTATTTTTATTCTTAGCATTATCTTCGTCTTAATCTTCATTAGAAATTTAATGTGTTTTGCAAATATATTCTAAAAATATCAGGATTTGAATTACAAAGTTTATTTGACGATTTTCAAATAATCTTGATTCGTATCCTAAAATTATATTAAAATTTATTATGAAGTGAACACTGAAATCTGCTTATCAAGTTGCTATGCACTAGACAAAGAAAACAACTTTATTTTGAATTTTTTTTATCGGAATTCTTTAACCCCTTCGCATACAATGACGAGTCTGACACGCGCATCGAATGACAGAATTTTTGATATATTTAAATTGTGTGGTAATAAAGTCAAAGTAACAATTAGTTTTAAATACAAAATTCACCTGGACACGCTTAAATATCTCAAGTATCCTTTACCATCTTAAATAGATTGAGATAATAATAAATATCCCAAATGGGTGGTGGCATCTTATTAGGAGGTTAAATAAAATCGTATGCGAAGGGGTTGAAAAAGAAATCAAAGACTATAATTTAGCTGTCTATATTATCCTGAATAAATTTGAAATAGTAGCTTTGAATAACAGTGTGTTGTATTACTTTTCAAGACCCGAACAATAACATGGCTATAGAACGCAAGAGAACCATGGTGGAGATATATAGAGCATTTTTAATTTCACAAACAAATCAAACATCGCCGCAATTAAATTTTAATGCAACTTGTTTGGATTTTTTTTATTTTCGAAAAGCTATCTAAATCACCGCGAAACAAAGAATGCGCCTCTTATATAAACAAAAATTTCAAATAGAAGTTAACATGTGTGTGTTCAACACCTTATAAAATCTTTGTCGAGAAATCAAAACTTGATCCGCAAGTAGAAACAGCTTGAAGAGGTTTCAAACTTATAATCTCTTTTCGCCTATTTTAATAAATATGTTTCTTTTCTTCTTACTTCTGTAAAAGATTATTCTTGAACTTTATCCACGTCACTTGAATCTCTTCAACAACATAAGCAGTAGGAAAAAAAGCAATCAGTTTACATCCATTATTCTTAAAAATAACATTCTTAAAACAATGCCATTAGTTTAGTAAAAGCTAATTCATATTTTGGATATAAATTATCATACTATCTCGGTCTGAAACACATGACAATGATATGATAAACCAAAAATTTTCGTCGTTGAAATGAAATTATTTCATCTCAAGAAATTTAATGCACGATAAATTGTTGTGGACTTAATATTTATACAGAATAGTAATAAATTATAAAATGTTTGAGCCCATTTGTCCTCAAATATTTAGGATTTTCTAAAGAAAAAAATATTAGACATGAATGGAATATACTATGTTTGGTATGTGATTTTAAAAGTTTATATTTATAATTTTTATTATTAATTAACTTGAATAAATAAGTATTCTTGAAACTGATAAAGCGGTCGTTTTCCAGAACATAAGAACTGGAATTAAAAATTATATATTGAGACAATCTCATTAAAAATTTAATTAATTTGTGACAATATTCGGAAATTCCCCCCCCCCGAAACAAATACTTCTGTTGTATGAAAAACAAAATTAATTACTGTAGTTTTATGCCAAATATAAATATTTATGTAAGAATTGTTTATGAATGTATATCTTGAATATTTTTAAACAATACGTATTAAATTTAAATTATGGTGCATATAATTTTAAAAAATTATTACAGACATCCATAAAATTTTGTTTGGCAAAAATGAAGGCTACAATACCCTTATGAAATGAGATGGCGGAAATTATTTTATTAATAAAAACAGATAAGTATAATTATGCTTTCTTTAGCGTAATTCTCGAGTAAAGTTCCGTTTCCATTGCTTAATTTGAAAATTCAGCTTGCACCAATGTGTTATAACGTACGTCATACTTTTAACTAATTAAGTAGTATTAAAGTATTTATGTCTCATCTTAATTATTACTTAATAATTAAAATTAAACATATGATTCCGAAACATAAAATGCAAATTTCTTTGGTATTACTTATCAATAATTCATATATTCTCTTTATAAAGTCTGAATCTATCTATTCTTTGAGAAAAAGCTAAGGTAAATTTAATATTCGGGATAACGAATTATTAGAACTAGTAGTTCTGTGAACAGTATCACTCGCTCCTCCCACAAATAAAAGAAAAATTTAAGATTTTTCTCTTCATCGCATTTTTTAAAAGCTTAGCAAATATTATTCATTGTGAAGACAGCATTGTGTTCAAAGACACCGGGCATCATAATTTGACTCTCAAGGAGATACACTGATGTACAAAAGTTTAGTACAATTTTTATGGTGCGCCAGATTGGAGATAAATATGGATAAAATGGTTCGCAATCTGCTGAATTAGCAAAACATCTCTAGATCTTTTACTTAGCTTATCTTTAAGCGACATACCGAAATATTTTGAAAAAGATGGCAACAAAAATTCATACAGAAAAATTCAATCCTTAAATTGGTTATTTAAAAAATATCATCCAGAAAATTTCACTATTAAATAGGAATCAAATTAAAATATTTTTTCCAACTCACTTCGTTCAAACTAAGAAGATGGAACTCAAAATAACTTGGCGATAAATATTACAATTTGGCAAATATAAGAGCAAAAAGTTTTCGTTGCTTTGAAGAACAGAAGATTTGTAAGGCAGGCGAAATTATCTTGGAGAAGCACCTGATAATTCCATTTAGGCTTAATAATTACAAGCGAACTTTTAAAGTTTTTAAATTGGTTACTGCGCCATATAAGGTAAAAAGGAAATATTTTAGATGTTAAATGAGTTTAAATATAAATTTAGAACTAAAAGATAGCCAAAGATTATAAAAATAGGTGAATTCATTTAGCGAAAAGCGGATAACGATACATAGCGAAACGTAGCCATCAGCGAAATGCGTTTATTTACAACCCTGATGTCATTATTTCAATTTTTGGTTGTCACTCACTCTTTTATTATCAATTAATATAATATTTATATATAATTAAAATAATTATTTTATTACTGAATTAAAGTAAATAGAAATAAAACATATACACCGTTTTCTATTGATTTAAGAAATATTTCTGCCGAATTTGAAGGAAATGGATCAACGCATTTGGTCGTAATTTCGTAACAAACATACAGACAGACAAATGCAAAATGCTGGAGTTAAAACGTAGACCTCGCTTCGCTCGGTCAATAAATGTTTTAAGAATTATGAAGCAATCTTTATTTGACTTAAATTATTTGATATTAGGTATGTTTTTCGTCTACTAGCTAGTGCAAAATATATTTTTACTGGCCGCAAAAAAATTTGTTATCATTTTTATCAACTGAAATTATAATACAGAGTTTAAAATATGCTTTAACATTTATAACATTATGTATTGCATTTCTTCTGGCTTTTTGAAGACAGATTTTTCCCTGTAATAAAGCTGAATAAATGTATGTTCACATAAATCAATGTCGTTAAAGTAGTTACAAAATATGAAGACAAATTGAAAAATAAAATTCTGGAATAAGTACATCTAAATTAATAAAAATGTAAAGTTTTTGTTAACAGACGTAAGCAGCTTTAAAAACAAAAGTGAAATTCTGACATCTAAATGAAGTTAATTTTTTTATGCTAGAAACAGCTAAAGAAACAATATAAAGAATAAAGGAAAGTTGACATATGATAATTCGATTGCAGAGTAATGCTCATAATTGGCAATATTAAACTTACGACTTACTTGTAATGCTTATTTAAACGAATTATAAATTTTCTTTCCAGAATTTTGTCATTCGTTTGATACTGATAACTTCTGAATAAATGCCTGCAAAACAAAAGTTCATTATGGATTAAAACTCCAATTCTCCTCGTCATCTGACCGTGGTTCAAAATTATGAGGTCCGCCCCAAAATAGCCCTTCGAAACGAGACGTTAATGTAACTGAACTGACTTAAAACTCCTATTCTGATTAAAATGTGGATAAGGAACTTTTTCTTGATTTAAAATAAGTCATAGAAATGTTGCGAGACTAGTGTACTAATCACAATTTCTGAAATAATTTTAATGAATTTCAAACGGAGAATTATTTTCTCAGACCTCATATCAGACCATTTTATGGTTACAGGAAAAACAATTTCAGCTATTATTGATTTTAAGTGTTTTCATATTTATAACGTCGTCAAGAAGACCAAATGCGTGTGTTCCTTTAAACAAACCTTTTAGTGGAATCCCAAATTACAATGAAATACAGCATCATAAAGACTCCCATAAATATCTTCCTAACAGCACAGTTGACATATTACTTATAATTTGCAGATATCGTCTAATTCAAGGGGGCTTGAAAATCGTATATATTTGGCGAAGATCTACTGTTCAGAAACTCAAAGAACATCGTTAATCAAAAAATTCTCAAGATAAAAGATTACGGCATCAAAATGAAACTCCAGTTCTTCAGCATAATTTTCATCGTTATGTGAGACATGCTGAATTAAAAAAACACACATCATTTGTGACTGCATGTGTGGTGTCTTCATAAGCTACGTCAAGATACCAGAATCTGCATGCGCGAATGCCAATGTCATCTTTTCGCCATTGTTGAAGAAGTGCTTTAGTTATTAAAGGCGCTATTTCATCTGCACTCTGTTACTCCTTCTGTTTGCATCCTACCAGTGCGGGTGGTTACATGGTGTTAATACAGTTTAGCAAGATCCCGAGACTAGCACTTTTGGACTATTTTACACCGGAAATGGGTGTCATATGAGCTCATTTTACAGAGTTCTTTGTTAGATTACGCTCAGTAAAATGTAAACACCTCCACTTCCATGCTCCACTTTCCCTCTATTTGATTGAAATAACTCCATCCGGCGCATGCGCAAAAGCGCGGTGGGTTTGGAATCAGTTGCTAAACATTACTAATTTCATTTAAATAATTTTGTTGTTGTGTTGTTAAATATGTTGACGTTTCAAACTGCATTCTCATTCTTGCGTTGCCTTCTTCTTTAATATTTTGTCACCATACAGTGCTACTATCACTTCTGATATAATGGAGTTTTGTAGTTAAGGTAGTATTGTGAGCCGTGTAGTTTGTCCTCCACAAACCAGAACCTTGTACAACGAGTAGCCACAATGGGTAGCTAACTACACATGTGTTAAATTTTCTATCTGTGTATATTTTCCAAAAATAAATCTTTTTAGAAGTTTCTGTGTTCCTAAATTTTCTAAAGCACTTGGGGACTTTAGCAAATGTTAAATTTGAAGATTAAAGTACTGAAAAATAAAGCAGAATTCTTTTAAAGATTGATGATTTATTACTTACTTATGACACAAAAAGTATAACTTATTTTTATAAGGTAAAATTAATTTATATATAAAATACTTTAAATCAATTGATACCAATTTCAAAAGAATTCGAAATTTCTTAAATTTTCTTAAAGTTTAACACTTGATGTCATGTACTTTTTATGGCTTTTGTCAATCTTTATTATTTCATTTACGGAAATAATACGGAAATTTCAGAAGTTACAATTCAATTAGATATCTCTCTGTCAAATTGTAGAAAGAAAACGACCTTGATGTTGAAATGGGTCGGTTAAGAATATTGAATACAAAACCTAAAGGAAAAAATACTAAACCATCTAGTTTTGTGACACACTTAATTTCATTTGAAAGAGAAAAAAATGAGTATTCGTTCTGCTCTTCGCCATTTTCTCTCAATTTTCTACGTTTCCATTCTTTTCTCATTCATTTTTCTTTGTTATTTATGTTCCTTTTTTCTTTTTCAGAAAATGAGAGATGAATTTTGATTGGTTGATACCCATAAAAAAGAGAGACAGAGATTCAATTTATTCCTCAAATTCTTCAGACAGTAATATATTTATTTATTTTAATTTATATTTGAATATTATGTTTAATTTTCAAGTTTCATAATGATTGCATGAATAGTGATGTAACAGGAAAATGTATTATATTTCTTCAAAACGGAAGAATTTCTAATTTGTTGGAACATGAAAATATCCAGTTAAAAATGTGCAGTTAGCTTACCTGAAACTGTATATTCTTAGATGAAAACAATTGCTTAGCACAGGTGATAAAATTTATTACCATACAAGTAATTGATCAATAAAAATATTTCGAATTTCCTCCATGACTAATTTATCAGCATCACTTCCGTAGATTTAAGAATATTTTATCTCAAAAATTTAATTTTTGTAATTATATTTATATTTATCTTTAAAGAAGTCAAGTAATATTGTTATTTATTGGAATAACTTAGAAATTTTGAGTAATTTTCAAAACATATTTTAGTAATTTCGAATGAAATAAATTGGATTCTTTTAACAGATTTAAGAAATGCAGCGACGCTTATGACTATTTCGAAATTTCCGACCCGAAATCAATGCAATCATCGCCAATGATAAATGTTTCAGTTTGAGAAATATTCATCAGTAGGAAATTTGAGATTGTCTGCGACGCTGCAAAATAAATCTTTTTCTATGAAAAAGGCTTATAAATCATGAATATATAAAAGTATTAAAATCATTCACTTTTGAAATTCAAATATTTATTAAGGAAAATATATGAGTCATTTTCTAAATAATTTTATGACTTCAAATTAAAAACGAATAAAATTTTAGCATAAAACTCCAATTACGACTCGAATTTTGTAGTTATTTCACATTTCATTCAAAAGGCATCAAGATTAATGTTTGAAGAAAAATTGTATTCGGCAAAAATTTCTCAGAAATGAAATTACAATGTTCCATTGAATTCTGCGTATGAAATATAGGGAGGTAATCACAGTTTATATTATGTTATGGAATTATTTATCGATTTGACTAAAATAGAAGATTTATTAGCTGTTTTCGGTAGATATATTTCAATAATTGCAATATATTCAGAAATATTATATTGTTCATTTGAATATTTTCATTTAAAACTTGCCATCGAAACATTCATCCATAAATAGTGTCAAGAGTGTTTTCTTTTTCATTCCTTTTAAAAATGTTTATATAAATTTCAATCTGCTCTCTCTTCTAATCAATTGCTCATTATTAATGAAAATACAAATTTCATTTGTGTAAAATAAGTTTAAAAGCACAAACGAAAAATATTTATATGTCTTTCGCAGAAATTATATCACTCTCATCTATATGGAATGAAAATGTTTTATTTCAGTTTAATAACTGAATGAAATGTTTAAAAGTCTGAAATAGTAAAAAAGTTCTGATCATTGCAAAATTGACCAGTTTGTAAGAAATAAATCGAATCATGGGATCATTTGAAACACATTGTCCCATGACCTTATAATCTAATTCTGGCTATTACAGTCAAGATAAGGCTACGAAATTAATTGTTTAGTATTTTGAATGAATGTGAAATAAATCTTACAGGTCTGAAAAATTAGGATAGATACTTTACTTAATTATCTTTAGAAAAAATAATCCAATGTTCTCATCATTTTTATTATTACTGATTTTTTTATAAATATACTGATTATACATGCGGAATAAGATATAAAGGACAATGCATATAGGCGATTTAGTAGCCCTGAGCAATTCCACGATTTACAAACAAATGATGATATAATCAACTGTTTTGTTGCTAATGTGCTTCCATACCATCAGAAATAGGGATTAATAATGTGAAAAGTGTGGTTTCTATTTTGGCAATTGAGTTTCGGGATTAAGGACGACAGATTAAATATTTGTAAGCCGTTATACCTACCAGTGTCTTCTCCTATGCAACATATTGCTCAACTACTCACAGAATATTATTGTTTAACTCATAAATTAGGCTAAAAATTAATCCTGCTTTCGTGACAAAATATCTGATATAATTTCCATACTTTCTGCTCAAACGGCATCTGTCTCTCTCCATTTATTTACGAATTATTGATTTTAAAGTTGATCCATATTTTTGAATTATATTGAATATGGACAGAAAATTGATTATTAATGTAATAAATTATCTTCCTTTTCAACTAAACTTTTGATCTTGAATCACTTCTCTCAGATAATATTTTAGATTGAATGTATTGTTGACTTTATCAGTTACGTCCTTCAACGGTTTTGTGAGATTTTCCAATCCAACTTAACCTATCAGTTCTCCAAAGAATTGATACTGTGACATCTAGAAGAACTTTTTAATACTTTGACAGAACAATCAATTTGTTGTTCCTGGAGAGTAAACAGCAGAATTGTCCCGCATAATTAAATAGTTGACTAATATTAACTTTTTAATCTCGAAACGACTTTTTTCTTCTAGCCCCTTTAAAACCGGGCCTTTTGGGAAGATACGACATGAATTGGACTCTTCCAACCTGGATGATAATTTACTCCACCCCCTACTATAACCTTTCCTTAAGGCGCACGGAAATGGGCTGTGGTTGGCAAGGATAATTTGACCCCCTACCGCGCTTATCTCCGAAGGAACTCAGAACGTCAGATCCCCTCAAAATAAGCCACCCGTCTCAGATTGGCCTTCGTTGCTGTTAAGGGGAAACTTTTAGACCACTTGGGACCGCCTCGCTTTGTTTGAGAGCGTTAGAAGTGGAATATAGGACAACAGGTATCCTGTACGGTCATCTATTACGCTTCAAAATCTATCCGATGACAAATGAAAATAGTTGGTAAGTAAGTAATTTTTTTCTACAGACATCCTCTCCGGTCGTAGTTCTACCATCCTCTCCATGCGCTCTTTTCGAAATAATTTTTCACTGGACGGATATTGATGTGATATCATTTAAGTGGAATCTAAGCTAAACCTTTTTCTGATTTTTCTTTGAAGAAGTTGAACGTTAACAAATGATTTTACTTTCGAATAATAAAATTATTGAAAAATCATTTATATACCATAATTTGCATCCTCCTCTTCCTTCCGAAATTAGTGGATCAAAAATATTACAATAAGATAGAAATATAACTGAAATAATAAGCGAAATGCAAGTCAAGCTTTAGTCAAATTTCTCTACCATATTTCCTTTCTAACTGAAATAAAATTATTTATTCTTCCATAATATCAATAAAATCTTGTATTCGATTAGACTCTATGGATGCTGAGAAATCCTAATTTTTTTATTTATAGAAGCTATTTATTACATTTTAGTCAAAAAAGTAAGAGCATAGCTGATATTGTATAATCTTTTTAGACAAAATTTCCATTTCTTCTTTGATAAATTTCCGGGAAGAATCATTTAAGAATTAAATATTCTATTCAATTATTTTCATTCTTAATATCATTATGTTTCAGAAGGGAATTTAAAACTTAAAATACCGTCAATTTTAATTCTTAAATCTTTAATTAATTTCTTTTTAGATTCAAAAACACGTTAAAATATGGGTCTTGATTTTACCAGTTAATTTTAATGTTCTGTACTTTTTAGATTATTTAAGTACATATATTTAAATATCTAAAAATACAATTTAAAATGCATTATGCTTAATTTGTTTAGTGTAATCTTTTATTTATAGTTTTAATGAAATATTAAATAAAAATTTTATATCGTTTAAAGTGAAAGTTATTATAAATGCATTTCAAATTCAGAAAGTTTCTGAATAAAGCGCAGAGTTTTAGTACAAATTTATTCTTTTTTTCATGATTTGAGCTAACAAAAACCAATTTTAAAAGAAGCCCAATGTCAACTTCAATTAACTCTTATGTAGATGGGAAAAAATCATTTTTTTCAAAAAGATTAAAGTTTAGTGTTCATTTTTTCTCTCTGGCACTGTTGTAAAATAAAATATTTTAAAAAAAAATCTATTTATCATATATACAGGGTGGTCATAAATTATTTGACCCACTTTAAAATCAATAATAAAAAATCCAATAATTCAGTAACTGCAGTTCTTTTTTAATGAGAGAACAGTTTAAATAGTTTATTTCAGCACTACGGCGTTCTAAATTTGCTGCAGCGGATTATTCCTAAAGCAGGTGTCAAAATGGCTGCCATGCAGCAGAAGGCACGTCTAGCACGTTCTGGTTCCGTGAAAGAAAACCAATTGTAACAGCTCAAAGTCGTTCACGGTTAGAGTATCGAAATTGTCGGTCTCCACGTAAGAACTCCATTAAGCTTTGGTATGAGCAATTAAGAAGCGAATTTGTAAACCCTTACTGGTTTACAAATTCGTCGGATACCGATGGTCGTCTAGCACCTTTCCTTTGATGCTCATTTACAGTTATCTTAAATTGACTAACTATTTTGCTACTCGAGGAGAAAAAGTATTTGAACTGTTACAATTGATTTGCTTTCATGGAGCCAAAGACGTGCCTTTTGATGCACGGTAGCCATTTCGACACTTGTTTCAGGACTCTTCCGCTGCAGCAGATTTAGTGCGCCATAACGGCGCTTTACCTACCTGAAAAAAACTTTTTGAGCTACTCTCTCATTTAATGAAAAACGGAGTTGCTACATTATAGGGTTTTTTTACATTAATTCTTGAAATGGGTCCAATAATGTATGACCACCCTGTATAGAATCATATATTCTTTACATAAATGAAGTAATCGGAAGAACTAGTTTTTTCCTAATTAAAAATGAGTAGCATTTTTATTTTTAATTCAGTAATGCATTTGTTTGAGCATTCATTAAGTTATCGAAAGTGATACTAAAAACCGTTGACTTATCTTTTAATTCTACTTTCTACTACTACAACACTTATTAAGATTAATTAATGATCTAATTTGCAATCAGCAATAATGTTTTGGCAAGAAGAAAATTTACAAAAGCCCTCAAATCAGTGAGAATTGTAAATCATGCCTGCAAGTGTTAACATAAACAATTCCACTTTTTTTTAACTTTTAATTTCTATTGCCTTTTCACTTGACTGACTATCAGTGGCGGCTCGTGACATGTAATCTTGGTGCCTGTCCATGTCCTTCCTGCGCATCTTTAATCCTTCACTGCGCAGTAATGCATATTTGAAGCATTTACATTTTTTTGGTTTTTTTCATTAACTTTAAGTAGTTTTATATTTAATGAGTAAATAATAACAGCTTTTCTTCAAATAGTTAAGTATATTAACAAATTAATTTTAATAAAAAATTTAAGCTCGAAATTTGTTTTTCAGTTCCGTTTTCTGTATTCCTTACTACATTTAAAAAATCAAATTAAAATGACAGTATAGTAAAGAAATAAAATAATTCTCTTATTAATTAACGAGAAAAAAATTATTGTATAACTAATATAAACAGAAGCGTAAGCGAATACTGTTTAGTAGTATCATTAAAAATTACTTAAAAATAAAATCCATACTTGTTTTGTTTTCAGCGAAATAACAAAAACATTAACCTTATTTGAGGGCTGAAATATATTAATTATGAAAGGTTGATAATACATGTGCAATTGATACTACAGGATGAATACCAATAAATAATACATTTTTTACTTTCAATTAATTAATTACCCACCTTTTCTAGACTACCTAGAAGAACCTTGACCAATAGTGAAAGAATTACTGAAATAAATATATAATTGCATTGTGATACTAATAGAGAGATTTAAGAGATAAAATTTTTTTGAATAAATATTTTTATTTGCACACTTAAACTTTTACCTGCCAACTTTAAATTAATAATATTCTAGAATATTGAAATAACAGAGATTGTTCTGATGCACACAACCAACACATAAAAACCAAACAAAAATATACACATTAATACAAAAACAAGTAAAAATTATGTTTATGCTGCAGACTTTAAAATTGCAACAGACACTAAGAAAATAAGAGAATTAGAGAGCTCTCAGTTGCAACTATACCCTGTAGTAGCATAACTGGTCAAAATCTCACTTCACGAAAAAAACTTTTGCTGCTTCTGTGCTGAGCTAGTGTCCTTGGCGTGACAAGAAGCAAAAATTTAAAATGGTTCGTGAAATTGCAGATTTTTGCTGCAGATCAATACATGATCAGTTTCGATTAACTTTATTTCAAGCATTCGCTGTTCACCATTTTGATGTAACACATTACCTCCTTTCTCTCACCATTCCACTGGCACACCGTCGTTCTGAAGAGGCTCAAGACAAAGGGTAGTCGGTTTTCTCAGCAATCAACGCCTTGTATTATTTCCAAAGTGATTTTTTACGTAAACTTTGCAAGTCATCTTTTTGCAGAATTCGCTACCACATTCAACCAAATATCTTTATGCCCGTCTGCACGCCTGACAGGACGAGAACAGAAAAATAAAAATTATCAAAACCTCCAGACGTGCGACCGTTATCTTCAATATTCAAAAAGCAATATGCACTAGACATAGGAAATTCTCCCAGCCAGGTGACGCGAGACATTTAACACACAAAAGTTTCTGCCGTTAAAAATGGCGAGCATATAGTTCCGTGAAATAAAAGTGATTTAAAATTTAATAAATATTGAAACATTAAAATAAATTACATAAAAAGTTAAAGCGATTAATAATTAAGTTGATTGCTACAAAAATAAAAATAATAAATTGAGATATTTAATAAAACCATAAAAAATCCGTTGAGAATTTAAGTGTTCCCATAAGATAAGAAAGAAAATTTGGTAGCGAAAATATAAATTATTTAAAAGTACTGGCAAAGCCGAAAAATGATGTAGTTGCATTTTTGCAATCTAACACCTTGATGCTTGTACGACGTTTAAAAAATTTTGCATCCATTGAAAATAAAACAGCTGAATGTAATCGTATCTTGATTCATATTGTGTGTGTCAAAAAATATTTTATTCTTTTTTTAACCTTCCAGCGGGCGCACTAAAAATTTTTACACTAGCGGGCGCGTGTCGTACTTTTTACGACACAAT
Source organism: Araneus ventricosus (assembly GCA_013235015.1). Classification (NCBI taxonomy): domain Eukaryota; kingdom Metazoa; phylum Arthropoda; class Arachnida; order Araneae; family Araneidae; genus Araneus; species Araneus ventricosus. Next base: position 2,072 of record BGPR01018431.1, on the reverse strand, counting down.
AGGTTTCTTCATTTTTAACCTTGCAGTTGTAAGTTACTTCATTAAAGTAATAAGAGACACATCAGAAAAGCAAATCCTTTCATCCAGAGTGAAAATTAATTTTTACATTATTTGCAAAATCTGAAATTATACTGAAATCAGAAAAAACAATGAGATTTGACACTATTATTTTCTAAAAAAGGTATTAAGCAATATATGATAAAAAATAGTATAATATAAATTAAAGATTGTACAACAAAAACTTTCTTCTTAGTTTCTTATCATCGTCCTTGCATTCGAAACAGTGAACTTTTGCCAGAGAGTGACGCTTACAAGTATACTTTATATTGCACCTACTGTATTTCATGGAATTTGATGATCGCTTTATTTCTTTCAAATACAAACCACAAGCTCTTTTTCTCAATAGTGGTTGTTGTTCACTTGCTTTTTTCAGGTTGTGATGAATAATTTAGATTTAAAGACATGGTAATGTCATATGGCGATGATAAGAATTTTTGGGCTCGAGTAATGAGTGTTTCATAAGACTGAGGTCTTTCAAGAAAATTCTTCAGCTTGGTGGATTATTGGCAGGCTTATTACATATTAAATATTTTTGACAATATAAAATGAAATATTAAATCGCTGTAATGCACACTGGATATATAATTATCAAACTGAGACGTGAAAAAAATTAATTTTAAATTACACGAGCGAGCGCGCGTCGTATTTTTTCCGACAGAAGCATAAAACAGTATGAAATCGCCTTGAAACTTGGACAAACTCACTTAACCCTGAAGATAGGGGTCGCATGAAGGAATAGCAACGACATTCAGACAGTTTTAATGGGCTCGAATGTGAGAACAGGGCATGAAAAATCCCTTTTGTCGTAAAATTTGCGCAGGTGCACCCGCTGGAAGGGCAATGTTAGAAAGCTGAGTTCAAGCTCTGATATATATTATGTAGTAACGGGAATTGCCAAGAGAAGAAAAAAATTACTAATTTATTCTATTACATCTATCTAAAGATGGACTGCGATAATTTAAATTAAGAATATACTTATCAATATTCCTTAAGAAATTCTGTTCCTTTCAGCCAACCGTGTTTTATTCAAAATCGAGGCTCCTAAAACTATGAATCATGATCCCAAACAGAAAGGTACAGAATATTAGGGTCCACGAAAATTTTGGAAGCATATTTGTATCACGAAAAATTTTTATTGTGTACTTCATCAGCATTTATAACTAAAAATCATCGAAAAAAATCTTCGCAATTGCAAGAAATTCCATTACTACAAAAGAAAACTTTTTCAATTAAATTTTTATTTATTAATAATTATCTTTCATTTGTTTATTTCTTTTCAAAGTTTTAGCACCCGAAAAAATTTTCTGAGAGAGAACCTTTAAAACACCGTTTCAAACGCGACGTGAACTATCGACCTCGACAGTTCCCCTTCAGCTTTAAAACGTGGAAGAGAAAGGTAAGAAAAGCCTGTTCTGGGCGACTGCGCATGCGCACAGGCCGAATTTTGTGCTGCCAAGTTCCTTAATGGGTATTGCCAAGCAACTTTGGGTTAAACTAACGGTTTGAATTGCAACTTTCTCCTTTGCGCCTCTTCTTCGGGTGGTGGAAAAATAACTTCGTTTTCTGCGTTGGTTTTTCTTCTCGTTTCGTTTGAATATCGTAATCGTTTAAAACAAAATTGCGCTAGATTATTGATAAATTGAAATACTAAATGCGAAATAAAATAAATTGATTAAATTTATACAATGGGAAAAGTTGGGTGTGCTGCAGTACCGTAGGCCGTATACACGAGCCTCCCCTGCTGACTAGTATAAGAAAGCAAAGCATTTCTTAAGATATTTGGTTTAGTTTTTTAACCCCTTAATTGTGACATTTTCTCTCTTATCTAATTAGATGATACCTTCTGCTTCGGAAATGTGACGTCGCATTGATTTATCTAAGAGTCCATAGAGCACTTGAGAAATTTACGGATTATGGGTCAGTTTTTTATCGAATTATGACGTCTATTAATTACTTAATTGTTATATCCTTGTTAATATTATGTTAATCCTTGTTAATATTATGTTAATCCT
>BGPR01018430.1:3905-30835 GCA_013235015.1 Araneus ventricosus | reverse complement strand
GAGAGACAAAACGCATTACAAAAACTGCACAGAAGCACACCACAGATCAAAAAACTTTACAATAGACAAGATAATAATTCAAAAGAAACCGAAACAATTCCTAAAATTATATTATTATATTACTATATTTACAATTGCGAACAAATACTGTAAAAGATAAGAAAGAGGAATTTGTGCTTCCAAACTTACTTTGTTCACACAAATCATGAAAATAACAGTCTCTCAATTGGTCTTCTTTGAAAGAAAGAAAAGAGTTACTCTCTCCATATGTAATGAAAAGAAGTAACAGATACGTTACTGTTTCAACACGGAACATTAGAATCAGATGTTTTCCGATGGTTTTTTTCTATCCACATAATTCAAAAAAATTTACCCACTGCATTTTAAGGTAAATTTTGGACAATGACAATTTCCTTGTTTTTGTATTCAAGACCAACCTTTTCGTGGTAATTCATAGAATAAATTGGTACCGACACGGAATTAGAGCAAATAATTCTTTACTAGAAAACTAAAGTTAATAAGGAAATCCAACTCAAAATATTCATTTCTTTTGTTGGAAAAAAGAATCGAAAACTTGTGCTATAGATTTGAAAACGTGACTAGAATTTTTTAAACCAATGATCATTCACTTGTTTATGTTTGAACAGAATTAAAAAGGGGCTGAGTTTTTCAAATGATACAAAATATGCTAAATTAAAATCGAAAAATATGCGCACTAAAATATTTAATTAAGCTATAAAATATTTTATTTGCTGCAGAAGTTGAAAGCTGTGGTAAAAATTCAAAGGAGAAAATTATTTTAATATTTCTCAATTTATATTTACAGTAGAATCCCGGGTATCCGAACTAATTGAGGCTGACCTCTTTTCGGATTGCGGGGAATTCGGATTATCTGTAAAATTATTTTAATATTACTCAATTTATATTTACAGTAGAACCCCGAGAACTGAACCAATTGAGGCTGACCTCTTTCGATTTCGGAATTCGGATTGTCTGTAAAATTATTTTAATGTTACCTTATATTTACAGTAGAACCGGATGGAATAATTGAGGCTGACCTCTTTTTGGATTGCGGGGAATTCGGATTATCTTGCAAAATTATATTAATATTACTCAATTTATATTTATAGAACTCGGGAATCCGAACAATTGAGGCTGACCTCTTTTCATTTCGGGGAATTCCATTATCTGTAAAAATTATTTTAATATTACTCAATTTATATTTACAGTAGAACCGTGAAACCGAGTAATTGAGGCACATCTCTTTTGACGGAATTCGGTCGATTCTGCAAAATTATTTTAATATTATACCTTTCTGTTAGTAGAACCCCGACCGAACTAATTGAGGCTGACCTCTTTTCGATTTCGGGGAATTCAGTTATCTGTAAAGTTTATTTTAATATTACTCAATTTATATTTACAGTAGAACCCCGAGAATCCGACTAATTGAGGCTGATCTCTTCTTTCGGGAATTCGGATTATCTGCAAAAATTATTTTAATATTACTCAATTATATTTATAGAACCGGAACGAACTAATTGAGGCGATCTTCTGGATTTCAGGGAATTCGATTATCTGTAAAATTATTTTAATATTATCTATTTTACAGTAGAACCCCGGAGAACGAACTAATTGGAGGCTGATCTTTTCGAATTTCGGGAATTCGTTATCTGTAAAATTATTTTAATATTACTCATATATTTACAGAGAAACCTCGGAAGTCCAGATGAGTTGACCCTTTTCGATTTCGGGGAATTCGATTATCTGAAAATTATTTTAATATTACTAATTTATATTTACAGTAGAACGAACGAACAATGAGTACGACTCTTTTGGGGGAATTCGAGTTATCGTAAAATATTAACATATCATTATATTTGCTGTATCATAACCTGGAACACAATTGAGGCTATTCCTTTCGGAGAATTCGGATTATCTGTAAAATTATTTTAATATTATCAATTTATATTACAGTAGAACCCCGGGAATCCGAACTAATTGAGGCTGACCTCTTTTTGGATTGCGGGGAATTCGGATTATCTGTAAAATTATATTAATATTACTCAATTTATATTTACAGTAGAACCCCGGGAATCCGAACTAATTGAGGCTGACCTCTTTTCGGATTTCGGGGAATTCGGATTATCTGTAAAATTATTTTAATATTACTCAATTTATATTTACAGTAGAACCCCGAGAATCCGAACTAATTGAGGCTGATCTCTTTTCGAATTTCGGGGAATTCGGATTATCTGTAAAATTCGGTAAAATACTCTTGATATACAAAATGCAGTAGAGTATTGACTCTGGTTCCTCTGTGAAGACGAACGGAAAGAGCATTCTGGGATTCGCACGGTACAGTGGCAAACAAGTTGAGGGTGAAAAGAAGATATCTGAGTTTGTTTCTACTAATTAAGATAGGGTATTCATTTTCAAAACCAATTCGTATACTTCTTTTAAGTTAGGAATAAACATTAGCTTTGTTTCTTATTCGTAATTGTTAATTTTCCTTCATTTTGCAGCAAACATTTTCAGACTATGGAAAAAAGGTGTTCGGATTACTGGGTTCGGATTTTTGATGTTCTACTGTACTTGTTTAATTCCATATACTTGAAATTTATTTCAGATCCGTTCATATTTGATGATTTCTACTCTTTCTGAGAAAGATAAATTTATCCGCTATCTGACTTGGAGTTCAGTCCTATTGTGTATGTTTTGAAAAGTTAGAAAACATTTAATTTAGAATTTTGATAGAATAAGCAAAAAACCTAAGTTAAAGATCTACATTATTCCTACAAGCTATAATATGTACACAGGGTATCCAATCTAATCCAATAGCTAATTCCCGAACTACCAAAGGTAGGCATATACAGGTTGTTATGATTAGAGCTCGCCTATTCAGAAGGCTTTAGAGTAGAATTCGTGTTAAAGATCTGCATTATTCCTACAAGCTATAATATGCACACAGGGTGTCAAATCTAATCCAATAGCTAATTCCCGAACAACCAAAGGTAGGCATATACAGGTTGTTATGATTAGAGCTCGCCTATTCAGAAGGCTTTAGAGTAGGTTTCGTGTTAAAGATTTGCATTGTTCCTACAAGCTATAATATATACACAGGGTATCCAATCTAATCCAATAGCTAATTCCTGAACTATAAAAGGTAGGCATATACAGATTGTTATGATTAAAGCTCGCCTATTCAGAATGCTTCCCCAGTAGCACAGAAATATTATATAATATTTCCACAATGTTATACAATATTATGAACACCGAGGAACACCGAATACCGTAACAAGTATTGTATTGTATGTATCAGTATTTCCGAGATTCTAAATTTTCACAAATAATATAAAAAATAATATTTTTTATAAAAATCTTCATTTTAACTCAGAATATCACTCAATTGGAGGTTTTATTTGAAAAAACTCCACAGGAACAATTATTCTTTAAGATGCTGAATATTATATCATACTATACAATATTTTAATTTCTACATTTATCGACGTTTATCAGCATTTTCAGGTGAAGTTATTTTTATAGTCGACAGATGGCAGGATGTACTGTAACACTACAATTATCAACGTTGAATCATATGTCCGAAAAAATATTTTACGAAATGTTCATTTGAATAATAATGTTCGCACAATCATTTTGTTTACTGTATATAAGAGGCGGGCAGGACTCAGCTAAGGAAATTAACCAGAAAAAGATCTCACATATGGATTATCAATTGTTCTTTGAAAAAAATTGAGTGTCATTCTCATCATAAAAATACGCACGTGATTTATTGTTGCGAATCTTGTATTTGATTTTAAGTCGATACTGGAATTATAAATGTTAAAGGCGTCTCGTAATACATTGAAAAAGGAATAAATAAATTTCAAAATTATTTTAAAACCTTTCAAATATATTATTATAATTGCTTTAAAGCCTTATTGCCTTAATTTATTAAATTAGCAAACTTAGATATAAGAGCTAAAATTGCTTCCTTTTGACTTCTAATTTCATTTTGAACTCGAATTTGTAATGATAGAAAATAATTTAATAAAAAGACTATTCGCATTATATAATTATTAATGTGAATGAAATTTCGAAGAGATCCGAACTCTGTAACTACATTTTATTATCATCATTTACGCTCTCTGATGCAAGTTTAGCTGGTCCAGTGGTAAGGTGCCGGTTTGGCGTGCGGAAGATACCGGGTTCAAAGCTCGCTGCAAGTAGAGGTGTTCAAAAAGTAACAAACTGTTAATCAGAAAATCAGCACTTCGGAATTAAGTGATTAATATTTTTCCATGCTTCTAAAATGTGTTTCTAAAATATTCACTATATTGTTATATTATACAATATTATATAATATTATTCAGTATAGTACAATATTATTTCATATGGTATTATACAGATTATATGGCATTATCCAATATTATGAAAAAGCATTGCACAATATTGAAAAAGTCTTACATTTTACGCTGTTTCAATATAGGGAAAAATATTTTACAATATTACTTTTTCGAATTTTATGATATAAGACAATATTATGTGCTACCTGGGTTTAGAGTAGGTTTCGTGTTCCAGAAAAAAAATTTCCCTCGAATATTGACAAATGATGCTCTATGAAAACAAGAAAAACTACAGGGTGGCCCAAAAGTCCTTGACAAATTTCAAAATTTAATAAAAAAATCAACAAAATTGTGTTATAATTGTGCGGCTTTCACTAAATTGCAATACGCAGCATAAAGTTTTTTTACAATAAAGAAATTGTTAATAAATCAAAAATTTAATTTTAATAAATGTCTGTACTGCAAAACAGTATCCAAGTACTGTTATTTGTGCAATTCCTAATTCCCGTGAAGCACTTCGTGTTGACGATGTAGGATTGCGAATAAACATTTGGCGGATTCATTCGTCATCATCATCTGACGTGCGTGGCCTACCACTTCTTGGTCTGTCCAACACGCTTCTGGTCTGTAAAAATCTTCGGTGCCATGACAAAATGCTGTTTCGACAAGTAGCAGCTTTAAGAAAGGTAGTACGAAACTTTCTTTCAACTTGAATAATCGACTTCGTTTCAAAGTACCAACCGACGCAGTTTGCGCTTTCCGTCCGAGTCGTCATACTTACATACAATGACAGATTGGAAGCTAACCTTACTAAGCTAATGCTGTACAACCAGCGCTATATAAGTGCAGACAATTTAACCATTCTTTATGGCAAAAACACTTTATGCCACGTAATGCAATTTAATGAAAACCGCACAACGATATCGAAGTTTTTTGATTTTTTAAATTAAATTTTGATATGTGTCAAAGATTTTTGGACTATCTTGTATTGTGCGGTTCACTATCTTGCATGAAAACAGTATTTTGAACGAAAAAAAATAAAAGTTTTACACCCAGAACTGAATATTTAACGGCAGCGGTTTTGGTTAAATAATAAATAAAACTCAACTTTTTCTCTCTTTTTGTTCCGGTAATAATGAAAAATTCACCTAAGATATTTGCACAGTGCAATTTTCTGAAGAAAATTTTAGCTTTATTTTATTTTTCATTTTTCACTCATCGTTTAGTTTAGTTTAGATATTTTAATGTCCCGTTTGGGAGCAACACGAGGGCTATTTTGGGACGGACCTCGTCATTTTGAACCGCGGTCTGATGACGAGGACGACACCTGAGTTGGCACCCGCTTTCCAATCTTCCACACCACACCAGCTGAAGGACTTTCACGGATTGCATCACTTGTGCTACATACTAACGAAATTATGTTGCGTTTGGAGCTATAAGACCAGCTGTAGAACCTTCTGAATAGAAAATAACACAATCTGAGCGGTAAACAACATGATCAAACGATCAACCTAATTCCATTGAAAAACGAAATATTACTTAAAATGGGGTTATCATCAACAATCTTAAAATCTTGAATTCAAATTCTTGTTCAAATTATTCAAATTATTTGTTCGAATTGCCTTCTTTCCGGTGAAATATAGAAACGCCCCCTCGAAAAAAGTTCTTTTTGTACATTATGTAGCACAGTTGATGTAACAGATATTGATGTAATGAGTTTATGGTTTATCAAATCTCCTCTCCTTGTAGACTTTATTTTTTAAGATACACCCAAGTTGAGTAATTTAACAGACCTGAATAAATCCGGAGATCACGGGAAAAACCCCTCCGTATCCAATAATGTTATTTCGACATGTTTTGCTGAGGAAAATGCTTAATTTATGAGATTCATATGCTTGCACCTCATCATGCTAAAACAACATTCTTGACAATTCCCACAGTAAAACTGGCACCTCTGAAATATCAAATAACGGCGGAATTAAAATACCCGTATATTTAGCAGAAGTTAAAGCGTCGTTCGCGAAGAATTCTCCAATTAAGGAACTCTTCCATATTCCGCATCAAACATTCACAGACTAATAGTTACAATTCATAAAATTTATCAAAATAAATTAATTAAATTTAAATAAATTAAAATAAAAACATATTTTGCATTAAATAGAAAGGCGCATATGCAGCCGAATCTAATAAAATACAAAAAAAAAATAGAAATTTAAATAAAAAGGAAAATAAATTAAAAGAAAACAAAAAGAACACAATAATAAAAATGAAAAATAATGAAAACAATAAGCGTTTTTGCGCGCAAACACAGCAGCAAAAAGTAATTGCTTCAACAGAATTTTTTAAAAAAAAATACAACAAAAACTATAAAATAAAACACCAAAGATTCTCTAATACTTAGAACACTTTAATTAGAAATTATTCAAAATGGAAAAGAACCAAAATGGCGCACTCATCAGAAACCACACGCCATTTTTATTTAAAAAAAAACAAGATTTTCTGTGGAAACGAATGACAAAAAGTCAAAATTTATTCCTTCCTGTGGTCTGAATCTTGTCCGTCCACCAAATAAAGAACATAAATCCAAAAAATTACCATAACCATAATCAGAAGAAAGAGATAAAAAAATTTATCTTCTTTCAAAAGCAAACCAAGCAGAAAAAGAACGCTATAGATAAAAACAATCGACGATCTAGAAGATAGCCAGTAACTCCATTTTTGAAGAAAAATTCGAACTATTTCTCAGGAGAACAAAAACTATTTTTGATAAAGAGATCAAGTTTAAGGAAACAATAAGGGAATCCGATATCCTTTAAGTTATTATTTAAATTACCTAAGGCTTTAACTAAAGAAGAGTAATTATTACAAATGTGTTATCCTATTAATCCTATTAATTTGAGAAAAAATAGAGTACTTTATGATTTTAAAATGAAGACTTGTCTGAAAGTTGCAAAGTGAAATAGCCTTTAAATTAAATTCTTTCCTCTTGTCAAATATTCCAACTGAAATATCTGAATTCAAAATTTCAATTCGTAGATCCAAAAAATTACATTTGTTCAATTCATTATTAGTTTTATTTAATTTGAGTTCTTTTGGATAGCAGCTAAAAATGGAGTTAACATTATTATGATTAAAGACCAAGAGGTCATCAATGACACGAAAACCATAAACAATTGCATTATTAATTGAATCCCTCTCAAATGAGTGGAGAAATAAATTGGCTAGTGCACTTGAAAAACAACAACCCATAGGAATACCAAGAACCTGCTTATAGTAGTTAATTCCATTAAAGAGATAATTTTCACAAATATTTACCCTGCAAATTTCTAATCATTTATTTTTATCAATTAAATCAATATTAAGGTATAAATCAAATAAATTAGAGCACACTTCAATTAATTTATTTTGTGGAAGGCTAGTAAAAAGATTTTCAAAATCAAATGTATGAGTGCTAAAAATTTTCTTTTCTTTGATAAAGTCCAAAATTTTAGTGTTATTGTCAATAATGAAGTTCTCTTCCTCTTTAATGTTTTTAAGAATAATTTTTAGAAATTTAAAGAAGAATTTGCGAAAATAATAATTATAACTACCAGTGCTACAAGTAACAAATTTAAATTTTAAGGGATTTTTATGAAATTTTATAGTGGGGAAAAGGTAAGGATAATTTGAATTACTGGTTTTAATTTGAGTTTTTTTAGCAAGTGCTAACATTCTTTTGTCAAGTTCTTTTTTGCCAAATTTTATTAATTGATACGTATTATTTGAATTATATTCATTAAGCATTATTTCCTTGAAGTGAAGTTTACACATTATGCAAAAATTATTTCCTGCCTTATCAACTGTGGTAATAAAAAATTTCCCTATTAAAAATTCAATTTCTTTTTTAAGATGCTCGTTAAAGAAAATACCTCTATTACAAATTTTGTTTTTATTATTAATAATTCTATTTTTTGTTTCCATTAGGATTCTCTGCTTCCATTCACCAAATGCTTCAATGGGCCAATGATATTTCATGGCAATATTTGCAATAAAAACATCTAAGTCTCGATTAATATGGGGAATTCACCTTTCTAGTTTGACTAACTCTGTTCCTTATCCTAAATTTAGTTCCCTTTAACATAATATTTCTAATTGATTTGGATTTAACAATATTCAAATTACCAGTGATAATGTACCCTCTATCCTTATCAATAAAGTCGTTATATTCTTCTTCAAAACAAAAACAGTGTGTATTGTTGATCTCATTAAAAATTTTACAAAACAAATTATAGTTGCAAATTTGCTTTTTAAGAGTCCTTGAGAATTTGAATGCAGTTGAAATAACCGAAATATCCTTAACAGGAAAGTATTTTTTGTTGTTATGTAAAATTTCAGGCAATTTTATTGCTTCAAATGAGATATCAAGAAAATTAATAACACAAAATTCCTTTTTCTCAATTTTGTTAATTTCAAAAAGAAGTTTATTATTAGTAATTCCTAGTTTAAATTTTACCAGATCAAAGAAGTCAACTTTTATAAATCCGTTATTAAATTTTAATTCCTCAATTTTATTATTAAAAACCATTTAAGTCTATTGTTTTTAATTTTAAATATAAAATGTTTAATTTTATCAATATTATCCAAGTTATGGTCAAGATTACATAAATCCTGAAGTTCTTTCAAACATATAACTAAATTTCCTCCCCTACCTTTACCTCTTTTAAATCTGAATTTTTTATTACTTGTGTTTAAGAAATTTTTGAAGATGTTGAATTTTTTATAAATACAAATTTTATCAAATTCGCTGTAACCCTCACCATTTAGTTTGCTGTTAAGTCCATATGGGAAGAGAGTTTTAAGGCTGCAGATATACAAATTATCTAGATCAAGTCTTTTATGAAGATCCACAAAGTTATTTTCATGGATATAAAGAACAGTGTTCTCAAAACTGTGTTCCTGAAAATGAACAAGCTCATAATCATGAGAATTGAATTTTTTTGAAATTTTTTATTGTTGATCTATATCCATTAATTCTAATGTTTAATTCCGTGCAGGTTTGACCCATACAGTTGAGGTTACATTCTTTACTCTGAGTTAAATAAATAACATTTTTAATTTTACAAAAAACTTCTAGACCTTCGCTATCCTTTCCCAATTGCATTTCGCATGCTGAAGGACATGTTTTACATCTAATATTGCCACATTTCCTAAATTTTTTTAAATGATCCGAGTCTAATATATGTGCAAGTAACTTTTTATCCATGGACACCCCTTGCTCAAAGTATTCCATAGTGCCCCTTGGTAAAGCGCGCGACGGGCAATGCGCTATAAAATCCTTATTGAATGAATCTAGCATAGTATTAAGTATTCTTATTCAAAAAAATTTATCTCAACAACCAAGACAGATCCCTAACACAGCAGAAAAAATATGACAAAAGTACATTCCCTAAGAAAAATTATTAAAATATTATAAATTTATAAAAAACTTTGTATTAAATGGAATGGCTAAATGTTGCTAAATTTTAAGAATTGTAACTATCATTTCTTGTATTTTACTGGAATTTGCTGCAATCGCGCCATTCCATTTAATACAAAGTTTTATATAAATTTATAATATTTTAATAATTTTTCTTAGGGAATGTACTTTCGTCATATTTTTTCTGCCGTGTTAGGGATCTGTCTAGGTTGTTGAGATAAATGTTTTTGAATAAGAATACTTAATACTATGGTAGATTCATTCAATAAGGATTTTATAGCGCATTGCCCGTCGCGCGCTTTACCAAGGGGCACTATGGAATACTTTGAGCAAGGGGTGTCCATGGATAAAAAGTTACTTGCACATATATTAGACTCGGATCATTTAAAAAAATTTAGGAAATGTGGCAATATTAGATGTAAAACATGTCCTTCAGCATGCGAAATGCAATTGGGAAAGGATAGCGATGGTCTAGAAGTTTTTTGTAAAATTAAAAATGTTATTTATTTAATTCAGAGTAAAGAATGTAACATCAACTGTATGGGTCAAACCTGCACGGAATTAAACATTAGAATTAATGGACATAGATCAACAATAAAAAATTTCAAAAAAAATTCAATTCTCATGATTATGAGCTCGTTCATTTTCAGGAACACAGTTTTGAGAACACTGTTTTATATCCTTGAAAATAACTTTGTGGATCTTCATAAAAGACTTGATCTAGAAAATTTGTATATTTGAAGCCTTAAAACTCTCTTCCCATATGGACTTAACAGCAAACTAAATGGTGAGGGCTACAGCGAATTTGATAAAATTTGTATTTATAAAAAATTCAACATCTTCAAAAATTTCTTAAACACAAGTAATAAAAAATTCAGATTTAAAAGAGGTAAAGGTAGGGGAGGAAATTTAGTTATATGTTTGAAAGAACTTCAGGATTTATGTAATCTTGACCATAACTTGGATAATATTGATAAAATTAAACATTTTATATTTAAAATTAAAAACAATAGACTTAAATGGTTTTTAATAATAAAATTGAGGAATTAAAATTTAATAACGGATTTATAAAAGTTGACTTCTTTGATCTGGTAAAATTTAAACTATGAATTACTAATAATAAACTTCTTTTTGCAATTAACAAAATTGAGAAAAAGGAATTTTGTGTTATTAATTTTCTTGATATCTCATTTGAAGCAATAAAATTGCCTGAAATTTTACATAACAACAAAAAATACTTTCCTGTTAAGGATATTTCGGTTATTTCAACTGCATTCAAATTCTCAAGGACTCTTAAAAAGCAAATTTGCAACTATAATTTGTTTTGTAAAATTTTTAATGAGATCAACAATACACACTGTTTTTGTTTTGAAGAAGAATATAACGACTTTATTGATAAGGATAGAGGGTACATTATCACTGGTAATTTGAATATTGTTAAATCCAAATCAATTAGAAATATTATGTTAAAGGGAACTAAATTTAGGATAAGGAACAGAGTTAGTCAAACTAGAAAGGTGAATTCCCCATATTAATCGAGACTTAGATGTTTTTATTGCAAATATTGCCATGAAATATCATTGGCCCATTGAAGCATTTGGTGAATGGAAGCAGAGAATCCTAATGGAAACAAAAAATAGAATTATTAATAATAAAAACAAAATTTGTAATAGAGGTATTTTCTTTAACGAGCATCTTAAAAAAGAAATTGAATTTTTAATAGGGAAATTTTTTATTACCACAGTTGATAAGGCAGGAAATAATTTTTGCATAATGTGTAAACTTCACTTCAAGGAAATAATGCTTAATGAATATAATTCAAATAATACGTATCAATTAATAAAATTTGGCAAAAAAGAACTTGACAAAAGAATGTTAGCACTTGCTAAAAAAACTCAAATTAAAACCAGTAATTCAAATTATCCTTACCTTTTCCCCACTATAAAATTTCATAAAAATCCCTTAAAATTTAAATTTGTTACTTGTAGCACTGGTAGTTATAATTATTATTTTCGCAAATTCTTCTTTAAATTTCTAAAAATTATTCTTAAAAACATTAAAGAGGAAGAGAACTTCATTATTGACAATAACACTAAAATTTTGGACTTTATCAAAGAAAAGAAAATTTTTAGCACTCATACATTTGATTTTGAAAATCTTTTTACTAGCCTTCCACAAAATAAATTAATTGAAGTGTGCTCTAATTTATTTGATTTATACCTTAATATTGATTTAATTGATAAAAATAAATGATTAGAAATTTGCAGGGTAAATATTTGTGAAAATTATCTCTTTAATGGAATTAACTACTATAAGCAGGTTCTTGGTATTCCTATGGGTTGTTGTTTTTCAAGTGCACTAGCCAATTTATTTCTCCACTCATTTGAGAGGGATTCAATTAATAATGCAATTGTTTATGGTTTTCGTGTCATTGATGACCTCTTGGTCTTTAATCATAATAATGTTAACTCCATTTTTAGCTGCTATCCAAAAGAACTCAAATTAAATAAAACTAATAATGAATTGAACAAATGTAATTTTTTGGATCTACGAATTGAAATTTTGAATTCAGATATTTCAGTTGGAATATTTGACAAGAGGAAAGAATTTAATTTAAAGGCTATTTCACTTTGCAACTTTCAGACAAGTCTTCATTTTAAAATCATAAAGTACTCTATTTTTCTCAAATTAATAGGATTAAACAAATTTGTAATAACCACTCTTCTTTAGTTAAAGCCTTAGGTAATTTAAATAATAACTTAAAGGATAACGGATTCCCTTAAACTTGATCTCTTTATCAAAAATAGTTTTTGTTCTCCTTAGAAATAGTTCGAATTTTTCTTCAAAAATGGAGTTACTGGCTAGCTTCTAGATCGTCGATTGTTTTTATCTATAGCGTTCTTTTTCTGCTTGGCTTGCTTTTGAAAGAAGGTAAATTTTTTTATCTCTTTCTTCTGATTATGGATATGGTAATTTTTTTGGATTTATGTTCTTTCTTTGGTGGCCGGACAAGTTTCAGACCACAGGAAGGAATAAATTTTGACGTTTTGTCTTTCCTTTCCACAGAAAATCTTGTTCTAAAACTAAAAATGGCGTGTGGTTTCTGATGAGTGCGCCATTTTAGTTCCTTTCCATTTTGAATAATTTCTAATTAAAGTGTTCTAAGTATTAGACAATCTTTGGTTTTTTATTTTATAGTTTTTGTTGTATTTTTTAAAAAATTTCTGTTGAAGCAATTACTTTTTGCTGGTGCGTTTGCGCGCAAAAACGTTTATTGTTTTCATTATTTTCATTTTTATTATTGTTTTCTTTTAATTTATTTTCCTTTTATTTTAAATTTCTATTATTCACAGACTAAAACACGTGAGGCTTTTTTGGTCGTATCGCTACCAAAAGTGACTGCTGTGTGTATCATCATTAGCACAACCCTTGTGATACGTTAATTAATCCCAGATCAAACTAAATCAACCGAAACCTCTTTACACATAAAACTGTATTTATCATCGCACATATTCACGAACAAAAAGCATACAAATAAATAAACCCATTCTGAGCAAATAAGTAGGTACAATATAACCCCGGTTAACCCTAGTAAATGGGAGGGAGCCATTTCTGCTAAGGCATAGACTCACCCCTGTTGGCGTACCAGGGTTTTTGAACGACTGGCGCTACGACAGAATTTCCTGAACACCACCCCATTGCCGCGAACGAGCGTATTGATGGTTATGGGGCAGTGCCTGTATTCTAACTACTACCATTTTTGCTAGACCAGACCATTCTCACAGGCCTGGCATCGTCTTAAGGGTTCAACCCCTCCCTTGATTCTGGGCTCACAGAACGCCCTCATTCCATCACTCTCTGCAAAGATCCTGTCAGGGAACACCGAAGGACTTCCACCACCGAAACCTAAATGGTCCAACACTTCTCCCCCGAACCCTACTTGGTCCAATACCTCATCACCGAATCCTGATTGATCCACTGCTTCAAACTTGGGGCAGATTTAAGTTGACCCTTTCAATGATCTTCCTGATGACGACCAAATTTGGTTTGATTTTGGCCATAAAGTTTTTCAAATCTACGCCTATTTAATTATATACATTTGTTTATGGCATAATAAGATTAGAGATTGGATGGATAGATGATACAAACATTTGTGTTCGAGTTTGAGTCGTTATGTTCTTCGTGAAATAGATTGTTCTCCACGTCAGTCTGAGAATCAGTTTCTTGGTCACTGCACTTGTAGTGTTTTTGAGCGCGTAATATCATTAATAAAATAATTCCATGGTCAGAAGGTAAACATCCATCTTTATTCGCCGCTCACTTCGTTCTACTTATCTACCAAACTGTTGCCAGATACTCTAAAGTCAATCGGTATATAAAATAGAGTTCAGATCTGTTGCCAGATACTACAGAGTATCCCCCCAGTGACAGAGGATAATACAATGGAACGACACAAAAATACAACATATGCTTTAAAAATACACAACCGTAAATGAAAATGAAAAGACAAGAGAGAAAAAAAAATTAAGTTATGTAAGTAGTCAGTTTTTTTGGGAAATGTACACGTCTTCCTGATCTTGTGACATATGTTGGAGGTTCGTCGTTTTTGGATGTATGAACATCAGTACTTTTTAAGTTTTTGATCACTGGAGGTGGAGATAACACAGTTTCCGGGAGAAGATGTGCCGGTTTTACACGGTCCAGGGAAACTGTAGGTTTTCGACCATTAATGTCAACGGTGATTGTTTTATCTGTTCTGCACAACACTTTATGAGGACCAGTATAAGGTTGACGTAATGGCGGCTGCACACGATCTACTCTTAAGAAGATATGAGATGAAGATTTCAGTGAAGGATGGATGTAGAATCGATCGGTGCAGTGAGCGGATGTTGCAACAGGATTTAGCTGTTGCATTCTATGACGAAGATCAGTTATGAATTCAATATCACAAGGAGGAATGTCTGATACATCGATCATGTCACAAGGAAGACGTAGGGTTGTACCGTACACAAGTTCTGAACAAGAAGATTGCAAATCTTCTTTCACGGCTGTTCGGATGCCTAGAAGGATTATTGGGATTAACTCTGACCATTTCTCATTTTCATGAGCTTTAATTGCCGATTTTAAATGTCGATGAAAACGTTCGACAATTCCGTTTGAAATCGGATGGTACGGAGTTGTTTTGATCTTTTGAGTTCCCAGCATGCGAGTAAATTCAACAAACATTGATGAACGCAACTGGGTTCCTTGATCAGAAGTTACTACAGATGGGCATCCAAAGCGAGAGATCCATGTATCGAAAATTGCACGGCATATAGTTTTTGCTCGCATATCTGGGATAGGTATTGCTTCTGGCCATCTGGAGAAACGGTCAATTATCGTGAGAAGATAAATTTGACCTTCAGACGGTGGCAAGGGACCTACAATATCGATGTGGATGTGAGTGAATCGGGCATCGGGAAGAGAGAATGTGCCTAGAGGCGTTTTATTGTGCCTCTGGATTTTCGATCTCTGGCATGATTCACAACACCGGACCCATTGTTTTATTTGGTATTTCATACCTGGCCATACGTATCTAGCACTAATAAGTTTGGTTGAAGCTGCTATCCCAGGATGCGCAAGATTATGTAGATGATCAAATATGAGTTTTTCAAGAATACAGGAATAAAGGATGATGGAACTCCAGTGAAGTATCGTGCCAAATTGCGAAGTCATGGAGTCTGGCCTAGAGTGCGGTCTGAATTGTATGAGAAGGCCTCATTGTGTTGACGGAATTGGCTTTGTGATATCTATCTCCTTCTGTTCTCTTTGGCAATTCTTTTAAAATTTAAAATTGAAATTTAGCATTGTAGAATCTAACTTGATTCTAGAAAGTGCATCACAGACTATGTTCTGAGAGACCTGCACATGCTGGAATGTCATGAGTATTGGGATATGAAATCGATGAGTGAATTGCCTAGGTGAACATTTATCTGAATTTTGCCTTGACGCAATTAATGGTTTTGATCAGTATAAATTTGAATTCCTGCCTTCTAACATGGTTAAATTTTTTTTTTTAGCTGAATAAATCGAGAAGAATTGTCATGTTGATTACATTTCTGCTGACTTTTGTTCATTTCATGGAGAAAAGGCTATCGGTTCCATTCCCTTGCGATAATTGAGGATAAAGTGCTCCTATAGCACATCTGAGGCGTCCACCATAGCTCAATTGAGCCCTGAATAGGGATGTCTCAAAAGTGGCTTCTGGCACCGCTTTTAGCAGAAAAGCTTGTTCTATGCTCTTTCATTCCATTTGAGGTTATTCGGTGGTTGCAACATGGAACGAGATTTCTTTTCTTGTTAGTATGCCTTCCAAAACTAAAATCTTATGGGAGCAAGTATATGCAGCTTTATGTATGAAACATCGTATAAAGGATTCAACAGCCGAAATTCTGCAACTGAGTTAGCATCTGTCGAGGAAAAGTCTAGTATACATTTGACTCATTTGTAAGAGGCTTGGTCTCATCTTTCTGACAGATTGAAACCTAAAAGTCTATTGTCACGCACCAAATATACATTCGGAAACATTTTATGACAGGCCGTATTCATCTAATCCTGCAAAATAAGGTTTTAAAATGCTGGTAATGATCCTCATGATTTTAGATGCTACTTCAGAATGTCATCGACAAAAGAGTAAGTAAACTCCTTGCAAAACTACGAGTAAATTTCATCTATAAACGTTGAAAGTCGCAGATGTGCTACACAGTCCGAATTCGTATTCTGTAATTGAATAAACCAGGAGCAATATATTGCCGTTTTGTGGATATCTTCGGGTGAATGGGAATTTGATGATAGGCTTTTATTAGATCGATTCGACTGAAAAGTTTTGATCCATGTAATTCGGCAGTAAAATCAGCGATACAAGGAATGGGGTATTTATCTTTTATTGTTTGAGAATTTAAACCTCTATAATCCCCAACAGGCCTCCAATCTAAAGTACCTTTCTTGGGAACCATGTGGAGTGGAGAAGCATAATTGCTTTTCGAAGGTCGTAAATGTCCTAGATGCATCATATTTTGGAATTCTGATTTTGCGATTTTAAGACGATCTGGAGCCAGCCTTCGGGGTTTTGCCACCACAGGAGGACCTTTTGTTACAATATGGTGAACAGTAGTATGTTTTACCGGTTGATTTGGATTAGGCAATTTTGTAATAGAAGGAAATTCTTTTAACAGTTTATGATAAATCGTATCTTTAGAAATAGAAATCTGAACCGAATGGAGATCAGCATACTTTAAATGGCCTACTGATTGTAATTTTGTTTTTGTATCTCTAAGGCATCTGTTGCGGAGATCTGGTACCAATTCAAAATAATGGAGGAAATCCGCTCCAAGAATAGGTATACTTACGTCGGCAATCAGAAAAGTCCATAAAAAGTCTCTTCTTAAATTGAAATTCAAGGATAATGTTTTCTGTCCATATACGTTAATAGTAGAAGAATTTGCAGCGAAAAGGGTTTGTTGCGAAGAGTTTCTTTTCTGATAGGTATTAGCAGGGATTAAAGACACGTCAGAACCGGTGTCGACCAGAAAGGAGATATTTGATATCCGGTCTCGAATGAACAGGCGACGTGATGTCTGCGGCAAAGAACATGTCGCGTCTATTCTTCGCCGTTTTCGTTTCCCTGAAAATTACAAGGCGAAACGCATTTTTCAGGTTTGCAGTTTTTTCCGAAACGACGATGATACCAGCAAACAGACGAATTTCGATTTTGACTATTCCCTCTCGATCTTTGGTTACTTCTGTTTCTGCGAAAAGGAGAACGACTACGAGAAAACTCGAGCTTATCAATTCGTGCATTCAATTTTTCTATTAAGTAGTTTTTCCTCCATGGAATTCGAATTGTTCTTATTTACAGCATGAATTTCCATAGGAACAGGTGTAACTTCTAAAATCCTATCTGAAATTTCAGCTGCTTTATCTAATGTTAGGTCTGTAACAGCTGCTAAGATAGTTTGTACTGATGTCGGCAAACGCTGCAGAAACAATTCTAACATAAATGTTTCTGGGACCTTCAAAGTTTCTGCACGACGTTTCATATTACTTAACAACTCAGAAGGTTTTCTAGTACCTAACTCTTCACCCGATAGAAGCTGACGAATCTCCTGTTGTGAAGATTCACCTGACCTATTTATAAGTTCCGTTTTCAAATGAGTATAAGGATCTGTGGCATCAGGATTCATCAAAATATCGCGAACAAGCGACGCAACCTCTGGAGGTAAATGGGAAACAACATAGTTAAATTTAGTCACAGATTCTGTAATAGGTTTTGGAACAGCTAATTTAAACGTGCTTTCGCACATAATAAACCAAAGAGCAGGATCCGATCTATTGTAGACAGGTATTTGAACTGCACTTACCTCAGACATTGTGCAAGAAATCTTTTAAATTCAGGAGAGCAGACAGTGCGACAAATTCACAAAAAGAATTAATCCGAAGACGAAATCTTATCCAGAAACGGAAACGTTTAGATGCGTACGAATTCTTCACGAACAACAGTCCAAATGTGCATCATTATAGTCGAAAATATCACGTCCGACAGGTCACCACTGTAGTGTTTTTGAGCGCGTAATATCATTAATAAAATAATTCCATGGTCAGAAGGTAAACATCCATCTTTATTCGCCGCTCACTTCGTTCTACTTATCTACCAAACTGTTGCCAGATACTCTAAAGTCAATCGGTATATAAAATAGAGTACAGATCTGTTGCCAGATACTACACACTCATTCACTTCTCCATCGAGATTTAATGCAGCAAATTCGTCCTCAGTCAGTATTTTCTTGTTTAATTCTCCCAAAACAGCCGAATATTGCTCTGTAGGCATAATTTCCCGCCCTTTCGTGATAGCTAGGTTGAGCTATGGAGAGCGTTTAATGAACCTTCAAGCTCGATCAGACTGAACTGACTGATTCATTGTCAGTAGAAATTATCTGAGCAAGTAGGAGGAATGTTAATACGAGGTCAGAGGGGTGGCGAGCTCTCCCCTTCGATAGTTTTTACTCAGCTTATGGTACACACCCACTGCCGCTCTCTATGCACCGTACCTGTCCTCAAAGGGTTAATATTTTCAGTTTTTAATAAAGCTATAATTGACTTAAACAATTATACATTTATTTCGATTTCATTTTGATACAGTTCTCAAGAGTATTTTACAAAATTCCACACACTAACGGCACAATATGTAAGAAATGGGAATTTTCCGTGTACAGAAAGTGGGCATTTCTGTGAAAACAGATGAATATTTCTCCTAAATACAAATGCTTATTTCTCTTTTGTTGAAAATAAGCATTTCTATAATGAAAAATGAGGTTTTCGTCTTGGTAACAAATGAGCATTTATCCTAAAAGTAACGGATTACTTCTCCTTTTGAAGACCACGTGCGATTAGATTTAAGTTGACATGAGCAGTTTCGTTTATCGGGTGATCGGAACATGACTTGCTGATTTCATGGAGACTATGGAAATAGACGGTTTCAGTGCGCTATTGTTTTGTCTGATTGTATTAGAGAAAACTGAAACCAATACATTAAAGAATTTTTCTCTTCTGTGTTAAATAATTCACGATCAATCACATGAATGTCAATTATTTTCATTATTAAAATTTTCCGAAATCAACGAATCCTTCAAATTTGACAAGTTATTTATTTTAACTACTAAGAAAAAAAAGAGTCACTATGCTTAAGGGGAATAGGAACCCTAAGTCCATTAACTCTAACCCTATTACTTCGATGTACCTTTTCTCAAAATATGTTATAGATTCATGTTTGAAATTTTTTTATACAAGTAAAGTACATCTTTCTCCTTATACCGAAATGATTTTAAAAGAAAATTCAAAAAATTATTTTTTACAAATTTGTTTGTGTCAAAACAAAAAATGTGAAATTGTCCATTTCGATGTACCTCTTCTCAAAAAATGTTATAGATTCATGTTTGAAACTATTATTACAAGTAAAGTACTCGTTTCTCATTATACTGAAATGACCTTAATACGCATGAATTGGTGACGCAAACCTCTACATCTCGGTAATAACACATGTTAAAAACATAACTAATGTCTTATTTTAGAGATAAAGGGTAACAACAGAAGTTACAAAAAAAAAATTGAAAATCGGAATTGTAGTTCAGCGATTACTGAGTCGGGCAAAAATACGCATGAATTGGTGACGCGATCCTCTATATCTCGGTAACTACATATGTTAAAATCATAACTAATATCTTATTTTAGAGATAAAGGGTAGCAACAGGAGTTACAAAAAATTATTAAGTTATGTATTTTACTTTTCATATCATCGACCGATCCTACACAGAATTGTAACATATCCACGCACGATTGAAGAATTCAAAACAAAATAATTGACATTGTAATATATTTGATTAAGAAATAAAACAATTTTCATCGTAACTTTAGTTTCATTTTATTTCGCCAATTTTCCATACATTAGTATTTCAGAGAAACAAAAGAGAATTGAGAGTAACTTCGAGAAACAAAAGAGAACCACGAGTAAGAAAGAGAATCACGAGTAACAAAGAGAAACCGAGAAACTTCGAGTAACAAAATAGTCACGTGAGTAAGGTAGTCATACGCCTTTAACATCAGAGGCCGTTTGAAAAAGACAGCCTCCCGTCATTTTTTTGTTTGGTTTGAGCTACTTCTTTTATGAGTAGATTCATTATTGTACTTAGGATATTTCTAAAATTTAATATTGAACATTTTACATAAGGCTTAAAATTGAATCCTTACATCAAAATCTTAATCTCCTGCTTAGTTTTACAGAAGTATTTTATTCATATAATTTGGATTAACTTCATAATTTTTATCTTTCGCCTTTTCTGCAGGAGTATTTGCAGATTATTAAATAACAATCCTGACGACACTAAAGAAAACACACCGCAAGAATTCAAACTTTGAGAGCAATTGGCTATTTTGGTTAGGTTTTAAAATAAGGAAGTGCCGCCAAATTTGAATTTTTTCAAGAGATAAAGAGTTATATTTGGCATTAGAATGAACACGGATAAGACCTAACAGTTTGGAAAGTATTGCGCACATGACCACGGGACCGTGTTTTTAAATCTAACCATTATTTTTAATATATCTCTTTATTAACTATTTATAAATATTTAGTTTCTTTTTTAGGTTATTTCCTTAAGTTTCTCAAAGCATCTTATTATTCTTTCATACTATATGCATAACGATGTAGATATTTTGAAACTTTTCTCACCTGTTAAGTTTCATGTTCAATTTATCCATGAGCAGATTTCTATCTCAAAATGGTTAATTTTAAAATGTTTTTATTTCGAGAACAGGCATAAAAAATGCAAATCTTTTTCGCATAAATTTCAATTTCCTTTATATTTGCATTTTTCAGTCTTATCAAACAACAAAGTTGAAATTTTATATGGTTATGCATTTCATTGGTTCAATTTTATATGGTTATGCTTTAAGATCCATTGAAGCCAATACTTAGACGAACAAGCTGATACCAAGGGCGGCTCTTTAATGTTATAAATGAGATTTTAGGTGAATACAGGCTGTTCATATTAAGCATCTAAGTGCATTTTCAAACAATCATTACCACATTCCTCTATGAAACTGTGAAGCTGGTGTTCTCTCTTTTGACAATGTCCGTTCTCCATATAATTCCTAAACGTTTCAAACAGCATATTCTGAAATAGAGCAGATAGTTAAATAAATATTTGTAACAAAATAAAATGTATAAATACTACTTATACATTCGTAATAAATAAGATATGAAACCAATATTTACTTAATGAAATCTTTTTGACGGTCTGCGTTTGTCATTTTTTCAGACTGTGTTCGGCTCGCGATACGAACGAGCTAACCAATAAGTTTTTGCTCTAAAACCTCTGTATGACAGCTTTATTCGTAGGAGGTTATCATAATTTACTGACTAATTTTCTTTAGACAACCTATCTAAATGCTGGAAATACCTATCTATGATCCTCATCGAGGACAGTGAAAAGAATTTAGCGGTTTAGTGCTAAGCCTAGCTGTTTAGAGGATACCTTCTTTACAGTTTTTGCATAAAAATGGTATTTTGAACGAAAAAAAAAAGACTTCATGCTCAGAGCTGAATTTCGGCAACGTTTCCAGTGGAATAAAAACAGCAATGCAACGGAGGTTGAGAGTCTTGATTTCGTGCACTCCGTACAAAAAAACACATCGTTGGCGCGAGGAGACCGATATATATATCAACAAAAAATCACATAATATTATTTTAGAAAAAGAACAAGCGTCGAGTTGCTACACTTCCCACACGATATTAGGAAGTATGACATGACTAGTCGTAATAATTTAATTTCCAAAATGATTTTGTGGTCTCAAGGAAGTTTGAAACGTCAAAATACATGAAAATACTGAAGTCGATATTTCGATGATTACAATACATAATATTTATTCTATGCGGTCAAGTAAAAAGAACAGAACACACACAATAAAGTCAAACACAAATTGATAAGATATTAAATAAAGTGGGTATTTCAATAATTACATAATGCTATTATGTGCACGGATATACAAGTTTTATTCCGTAACTACATGTTCATTGATTATATAACTACCTCCGCAAATTTCATAATACAGATGTTATTTTGAAAAAATATTTTTGTTGTAAAAATCACAAACACAAAGAAATCTATGAAACGTATTGTCTTTTTGTTTGAATTCATTTTAACGTTCTCCTTAGAATGTCAGACGGAGAAAACATGTGCTTGATATGAAAATGTACATAATGTCGCAAATCAAATTGAGGAAAAGACATGATTTAATGAAAAACGCTACGGAAAACGCGAGTTAAAACGAGGATCAACAACAAAAAATATTTGTATGAAGTATGTTCACAGCATGTGTCGCTCTAAAATGCTAAATATTTCCCGATACCCATTCCATGCATATCGTGCTTAAACTAAAAAAGGGAATATTTGTTTATTATTGTTGTAATGGGTTTTATTGTATACAATTACATTTTGAAAATGCAAATCTATCCTGAATATTATTTATACACCTTTACTACTTACTGATTGTAAAGGCAAGGAACCTCAGATTTTTTTAAAAAGGTTATTATCATTTTTCTGGAAAGCGAATACAACGTAGATGTTACTGCACTACGATAACAATGACATATAACAATTGTATGACGGACACACAATTATATGTCATGCATTCAATGAATTGTTTGTTTCCGAAGTAAAAAATATGATTTGAAAAATACAATAGCTCTATTGAAGCAAGGCGTTATATCAGTAACATGCAAGTTGCTGTTTTTTAAGTAAATTTTGATATATTTTTTAAAACTTTTCTTTCTTTATTTTTGTACAGCTTCCCGATTTTATGGAGTTTACTTCTTTCTTTAGATGAGAATTGAGCGAGGCGAGGGTAATTTACCCGAATGAGTTTTATTTACACACTAGAAGATTGAGCGAGGGTAATTTATCCGAATGAGTTTTATTTACACACTAGAAGATTGAGCGAGAGTAATTTACCCGAATGAGTTTTATTTACACACTAGAAGATTTGTGATCGTCTGAGACGGGCTTTCAGCTTGCCAACAGTATCTCAGATCTGATTGTCACATATTTATTAACAAAAATTGTTAAGTAAAGGAAGTCTTTCAATATAAGAACGCGCGCGGTGAGGGAAAAAATATTAAAAATAAAATATATAAATATTCAATTCCAAAATTAAATACGAAAAAGAAGGAGCCCCTTTAACAAAAACTGGTAACTTTTCCAACTGGTAGCACAATTTTTCTTATGGTGTTTCACACGACCGATGTTTCATAATTCAACAGAAAGATCTCGGAAAAATTTAGATTATAACTTTGTTAGATTGCAAATATTGCATTAACATCATTTTTTCGGCTTTGTCAATATTTTTAATTAATTTAATTCTTCGCCACTAAAGTTTCTTTCTTTTCTTGTGGCAACTTTGGATAATTTTGAAATTCAAACGTTAATTTTAGCCGTTTCATTTAATTTCTAAGTTTTACTTAATTATTTTCTTTGTTTTCGATTTAATTATTATTTGTCTTAATTTTTGTTGTTGTTTCCATTAAGGTTTCAACTTTATTAATTTTTAAATTCAAATTTTGCTACGGGACTATTTCCTCGCCATCTTGTTGCGGATGAATTTAGATGTTATTGGGTTTTGACGTTCTTGACTGAAGCTGTTTTTTCCGTTATGAAAGCAGATTCCTTTGTCTTTTTCGTTTGAATATTCTGAAGTGATAGCACGCATCCTGGAGGCTCCGAGACCGTTGGGATTTATTCCTTCGGTTCTCGTCCTCTCAGGCATGCAAGCAGTAGATAAAATCTGTTGGTTAAAAGAACTAAAATGTTGAATTTAAATTAGAAATCAACAGGCGACTTATATTTGAACTGAACTTCATTTTATTGTCTTGAACTATTCGTGTTCATGCTGGACTGAAGCCTTTTATTTCTTGCGTTTGGAATGGCGATATTGTGCTCTTCATTGTGCGAACAGCAGTGATGACTTGCAAAAAAGTTGAAAGTAGTGTGATCGAGATGGTAATGATTGTTTTGTGCGAGTGTCACCATCTGCAACGATTTTGTTGTTTGTGAACGAGAGACGCCACTTGTGAAACTAATAATGTGAGCAAGAAAGATTTTCAAGTCAACTAAAAAAAACGGGGAAAACTATTTTCCCATGCAAATATTGATCGCAAGTGATGTAGCAAAACCAAGGATTGCCTTGCTTCAAATGATTTAAATCCGTTATATAGTGCACGAGAGTTCAAGTCAATGAAGGGTTCGTTTTTCAGTGCATAAAAAATTATTCATTGTGAGACTACTAATCTCTCACTACACATAATCGTATTTCAAAATGGCCGTTATGAGAGTGTTTTCGTTTTTTTTGCATTTACTAATTTGGTAAAGAAAAGATATGTTATTTTTTTATATACTTTCTGTTTTATAGTTGTGAATTTTCATATATTTGATGTTGTGTGCATCAGCAGTAAAATTTGCAAATTTTATATTCATATCTTAAAATTGTTGGCAGTTTAGTATTCATAGAATTGTTAATAAAAAAAAATATTTGAATTTTAATAAATTTGTTCTTCTTCAATTAATATAGCGCAATGTGCTACCACAGTATGCAATTTCACTTTTAATTAAGTAGCTAGGGTTTTCAGGTCAGCAAAGGTAGGTGATTATCAGTATTGCTAGTATTTCTTATTATCGTGTTAAATATTTCAGTACCCAGAATTAATTAATTGTTCATAATATATATTAATTTAAATTATATTTTTCTGGGTTTCTATCTTGCTTCAATATTTTTATAAATATCCTAGCTACCCCATTCAATATATTTAATGCCCTTAATATCAGCACCCCCAACATATTTGATTATTTACTTTTGGTGCTTTTTTTAATTATTAACATTTTATTCCCCCATTTATATTTAAAAATTAACAAACTTCTATCTGATATTACGGAGATCCCTGGATGAATAAACATAAAACAAAAGAGAAAGGAAACTACTTTTTAATTCAGCTCAAAAATGAAAAGGAAAAAAAAAACTCTCAAATAGCAATAACTTCTGTCGGTTGGATGCTTTGAGGATTCAGTCATAACAGCTTCTCAAACTAAGTTTCCCTATATTGTTACGAAGGTATAAAGTCGTTCCCTTGTGATGCTAATCTTGGCGACCATTTTGTCGACTTGGCGGCAAAGTTGGCGACTTTGGCGACAAAAGGAATCTTCTAGAAGGGCCTCGAACTTTCAATCTATTTCTACTGGTTTCATGAACTTTCTAGAGATTACGTCACTTCCTACATAATGAAGTCACTTCCTGTTAAAAAGTATAAAAGCAAGCTCTCAAGCCAAGAAGAGTCAGTTGGATTTTGATCAGCAAGCAAGCTGGTGAGCTAATAAGAAACCTTTGAGCGCTGTATTGCGATTTAATGATAATCTCTGTTGTGAATTCTTATTAGTGCTGTTTAATATTTGTGCTACGTTTCTTTTCCTAGAATATTTGTAAAATAAAAAGCTTTTTTTTTAAGTCCTGCTTATTGGATTGCATTCACGTACACCCACAGGACAATTTTGTCACAATATTGTTACATCATTAGATAGTGAATAGTGAAATATCCTCTATGATATCTATTGCTCTTAAGAAACCACCATTGGATGACCCTTATACAATCCTTAAAACACGACTTATCAGTCAGTTTTCGGAGTCTGAAAGTGTACGCATTCACACTCTTCTTTCCGATTTGTCATCGGAGGATCAGAAGCCATCGTAGATATTGCATAAAAAGACACTGCTTGCGGCCGACAAAATCTCTGATGACGTATTGAGGCTCTTCTGGTTGCAAAGATTACCATTGTCGACTCAGCAAATACTAACTTCCAGCTCCGAAGACTTGCCGGTATTGGCATAGACAGCAGATAAGATTTTAGAGGTTACAGGGACATTGCCTGCTGTCGATTCGGTTAACACTGATTCGAATGATAGAATTAGCAGACTTGAAGCCCGCATCGAAGAATTAACGCAGACAATCCGTGGTTTTTCATTTCCTGGTAGAAAAAAAAAATCCTCGCCATCATGCAAATCGAAGCAAATCTCTCTCTGTTTCAAATCGAAATAAATCACCATTTAGGAAAGGAAAAACTTTGATGTGTTGGTACCATTTCAGATTTGGTGATAAGGCTCTGAAATGTAAAACACCATGCAACTTTCTGAGAAACTAAGTAGCTTGCAGATTAGCGCGACATTGTCTGCGTGCGATACCAATGGTTACTTGTTTATTCGTGATTGAAATTCTGGTTTTAAATTTTTGATAGAAAGTATCAGTATTCCCAATTACATAAAGAAATCGTGATAATACGGATAGGAAGACTGAGTTATTTTCATCAAATGGTTCTAGCATATATACTTAAGGAAAACTCGAGTTATCACTTAATCTAGATTTTACCAAGAAATTCCACTGGACATTTATAATTGCTGACATTTCTAATCCTATACTAGGTTCAGATTTCTTCTTGCATTTTGGTTTTATAATATATATGAAAAATTGCAAATTAATTGATCTTGCACGTAGGGTGAGTGTT
>BGPR01018429.1:13330-27043 GCA_013235015.1 Araneus ventricosus | reverse complement strand
ATAGCGATCTTTAATTTCAGAAGAAGTTTATGGACGAATGGTAAAATATAGGCGTACACGTAAATGGAAGCACCGAAACTCGTTTTGAGTATGTAAGGATACAATTTAGATGATTTAAATAAGTCGCTCAGATTTCCAACTCAGAGAAGTGTCGACAAGTCTTCTCTTAACTGAAGGAACTATCGGGAGTGTTCTCCCGTAAACTTTCTCGTATACTTCCCGAAAATGTGCCGTTTTCGCTTCCCCCGCGTGGCTAAAAAAATTCGAACCTACTGTTACCCAGAGTCTAATGACTATCAGAAGGTCTTTCATTATAGTGATTGAAAAATATCTAGGAAAAGAATCAAATTCAAAGAGATGCGTACAGATTTTCCGCTCTTGCGGGACTCAAGGACAAACTGACGTAATTATCCCCATAGCTTTCGCGTGCACAGAAGATTGCTTCCAGTACGCATGCGCGGGGAGATGACAGATTATTTTCAAAAGTAAATTATACAGACCGACAGACAGTCAACCTTTTGACGGATTTGGTCCAAACTTTTATACAGACCTACATTCATGACGATAAAACCGTGTACCAAATTTTATCCATCTAGCTATTCAAGTTTTTGAGTTATAGTGTTCGCATGACCGCGGACATACAAACAGACAGATTCCACTTTGACGGATTTTGTCCAAAATTTGATAGAAACCTACAAATTATGTGTAAAGATCACATACCAAATTTCATCCCCGTAGCTCTAATATTTTTCGAGTTATCGTGTTCACAGACAGACATAATTCCAAAATTGTGTTTTTTGGACTCAGGGAGGTCTAAAGCGTGGAGATTCGTCAAAATCTGGAGTTCGAATTTTTTGACGATTACAATACTTTCTCTTTGTATACTTCGTATACTAGAAAGTAAAAAGGAACGACAGAGTGTTTCAATATGGAACGAGGCCATTTTTGGGAGCTGGAAATATTTGAATCATAAGCAGGGAGATCCTGAAGAAGTTCATTTCGAATCTGAGGCAGCGCTTATAAGAATTTGAGCGAAATGCCTTTGATATGGTCCAGAATAAGTTTCAGATCGTTATGCAAGAACTTGTCGTGGGGCACTTACGACTCACTTATCTGCTAGTGTTGGAACTCTTGCAATTTCGTAATGTTTACACATCCTCAAAGAGCGGAGCAATAGAGTAAGAATGATCGAATAATATATTGTTACAAAAGTCTTTCTGTGGGTGTATGGTGTAAACAGTCCGACACACAGGATAATGGAGAATGAAGGTTTATTCAGAAATGTGCAGGAAAACACGTAGCACAGGTACAGGAAACAATAGTTCTTGCACAGATTACCAATGTAAACAGACAACAATTCACAGGTAATATCAGTTCAGCACTTTGATATTTAGCAACACAGACAGTCAGCAAATAACTAATAACGACAATAACAGCACTCTCCTAGCTCGTATTGCAGACTAAACTCTAAAGTCGTTCCCGATGGATCAACACTACTCCCTCTGATCCAAATGCGGTCCACCTATACTCTCTCCGACAAGCCGTGACGTCACATGGAGTTTTCTCCTATATTCAAGCGTATTCCCTTTCCTAATAGAGATATCGAGAAAAGGGTTGCATTTTCTGGAATCATCTATTTGCCGGTAAGGTCGCCATGTCGCCAAAATGGTCTCCAAGTTCGTCGTCAAGGTCAGGGGTCCCGGAGCAGCTGCTGCCGTCACTCAATGCTTAACCTTGTAAAACTCTCTTCCCAACCATAGGACTAACATTGCCGGGAAGCGACTTTCCGTGTTCGTAACAATATTTATAAATCTGAAGATTGGGTTTTATCTCTCATTTGCCCTTGAGAGCCTTGAGTTGACTCAGATCATTACTGGTCGCATGAGTGTTATTGATGGCTATTTGATGTGGACATTAAAGGTTAATTTAGCGTCTAGTAACAACTCCAGGTACCTATATTTAGTGACCCAGCGGAATGATGGGTCGAATCTTTTGATCTGGTCTAATGGGGGATCACGCGGTTTCTGCGTGAAAATAAAGCAAGCACATTTGTTTAGTTAACTTTTATTCTCCGTTCGATGAATCAGAGTTGTAACTGGGATTAAATAATTTTTAAAGAGTAATATAAAATTTAATTAAATAATGCAAGATGTAACTTGCAGGGAAATAAATGAAATGGCTTAAAATATCCAGAATAATTTCATTCAGTAGAAATGGAAATACTGAAGCTAAAATAGACTTTTCCAAACATGGAAATATAATTTTTAAATAATAAAAATTATTTAACTGTCACGGAATTTTCACTCATACATTTTTTATGCTTCATAATATTTATAATCAAGATTTTAAATTCTTCATCCACACAGAAATTAAAGGCTTTCTCTTTCTTGAAAATGAAAGGTATCCATAGGAGGGTCGCACCTGGGACCAAAAGACTCAGTGGTATGCGACTTACCAATGATCCTGAGGGGCTCGGCTTTGGACGATGATTCTACTTTTTGTTTAACACCAAAAACGGATTAATTGAAGTTGGATTTATACAGAGTAAAAATGCTTTCGGCCTAAAATTTTATCTACAGTGTGGGGCAAATCCATGCGACTCACGTTACCATTTGACGCCTTTTTCAAAATTAAATTCGATATGTATATAAAAAATATTATATTTGATTTTAAAAAAGTTTTTTACAGACCTCTGGGGTACAGTAAGAAACTATGGATGTCAATAGTTTAAAATTTAATACAAACAAATGGTATCCAGACCCTAATTTAGCACTGTGACTCACATTACAAAAAAAAGGAAATCTAGTTTTGTGGGTTAAGGGGACATACGACTCTTAAACCTCGAAAAAATGGGGGAAAACCGTCAAATTCGATACATTATATCTCTGAAACAATGCAATTCACAAACTCGCTTTTTTTAAAAAAAAATATCTGTCATTTTTCTTATAGTACATCAATTTTCAAGTTTTTATATTGGTATGTATTTATTTGAGAGAGTAATAAATATGGGTATAATTTTTGGAGAAGAAATGAGTAAGTCATCTTGCGCGCATTATTACGTATAAAATATTTATCTAAACACAATATTTTGGGTATCTTATTAATCCAACCAGTCTGTTTAAGAAACTGAACCACAATTTATTAACATTTAAATTTAATTTCTATTTTATATACCAATTTAAAATAAAAATGAAAAGAAATTAAAATTCCAACTTTTTTAACCTTCCCAAAACACGTCTTTGGTGAAATATGTACAAAAATGTGGTTCAATTTGTAGAACATAGAACAATACATATTCAGTAAAAATTTTATGTAAAAATATTCCATAGTTCTTGAGATATCGTGCGAGCAATATCAAAAAACACATTTTGAGATATAGCGCTTTAAAGTTATGACCATATTCAGTGTTTAAGTTGAATAGTTGATATATTTTCCTTCATAACTTTCATAATTACTGGAATTTTTTTAACGCGGATTGTTTTAAGTTGTTCAGAAAAAACAGGAGAATATTATATATTTTTTTCATAAAATCGAAAATTTTCGAGGTTTAACAGTCGTATGTCCCCTTAATGTAAACCTAGAGCTGCTCCTCTTTCAGCACAGCAGAGTAAAAAGGAAATATTTTATACAATGAATGAATAACATTTCCAGGTTATGATATACACAAAAATAATATTGCTTTTTTTTATTAATTATGGATATTAATTAACATTTTGAGTGTGACTCACGTTGCATGTTTTTGTGTCCACTTTAATCTTTTAAGTTAGTAAAATATTGATTTAAAAGCATTTAATTTTGTAGATTTTAATGAAGCATTACTTAATTCAATGAATAGATATATCTAAGTATATATTTTAGCAAATAAATTAATTAAAATTAATAAATAAAAATGTGTAAATAGAACCAATAAAAATTATGCTTTATATATATATTTCAAAATAAATTACAATAGTTTTATTGATAGAATTAGGATACAAATCTAAAAAACCCTCTTGAATTGACAGGAATTGGAGGGTTTAATTTCCGAATCAAATTCGATCAAGGATAAAATATTTTATCTTCCTTTTCCGGCCATTTCCAGTGTTAGCCTTTAGGTTGTATTGCAGTTATTTAAAATTCTCCATTGATGTGCAATTGGTAAGTTTTCCTGGGTACAATACACCATCATATTCAATTTCATACCAATAATTATGTTTAATATTGGATAATGGTTGAAGAGGTATTTTGCTATCAGAAGATAACAAAAATCCTTCAGGTTTTATATTTTCAACTTTAAGACAGTGGTATTTTTTGATACCTTGTAGTAATGGTGAATTGTCCCAAACCTATTGCATATTAAGTGCTGAATTTCTTTCATTGATATTTGCTTCAGTAATTTCCTAAACATGGATGTTGGCTCCAGCCATTTTAGCAGCTTGTAGAAAATCTGCAGCATTAACTACTACACATTTAAGTTTTTTCACTTGATTAAACACTTTTTTCAAACCTCCTCCTTGTTGGTGCCATATATGAGTGTATATATGAGTATATAATAGAAATCCCTTGACCCCAAAGTTCCTGATGACGTAATTAAAAAACTACTCATAAAAACAATAAATATACACTAGTTAATTATATTCAGAGGTAGTAAATAATTATATACGGGTGTGTATATATATAAAAACACCCCATTGACCCAAAAAATAATATTAGTATGCATTAAAATGCCATTAAGAATACTTATCAAGAAACACTAGCTGTGACTCACATTACAAAATAAGATGTCTTTATTTTCAAATAAATTATTTTAAAAAAATAAAATTAGCCTATCTATTTTTTAGTACTATAAATAAGTAGGAGAAACGGTAACAATCTTTTTTAACCCTCTGAGCGTTTCACACGTATTTCTACGTCGACCTTGGACTATCCCATGAGCGGGAAACACGCATTTCAACGTGTGGTCAGAGACACGCCGAAAGCGGTCAGTCCGGATATTTACGTCTCTTGTGAACTGTCTCTAAAGTGCGAGAAACGTATTTTTCCGAATTTCTTCCCCCTTCCTTGGTTTGACATTTTGATTGATTAGCTGGGTAGGGTAGCGGTCGACACAATGAGTGCTGATAAGAATGTACTTACTGCAAATTAGAGATACCACAGGATCCAAAACCCCACACCCCCTTTGGCTTGGGGCATTTTAATGCTATCTGCATTGAGGTTTTCTTTCAGAAAGAAGGTCAGTTTTGGATTTTTTTTCTAGTTGTGTGTGTCCGAATTTGGATTCTGTATAATAGTCCAGGCAACGAAGGAAAAATAGGGAAAAAAATGGTGTAGTTTTGAAATTTGGCACAGTTGTAGGGATTAGTGCCCTAAACAACGTACTAAAAGTCCCCGACCGTGGTTAATGCGCGGGGGGGGTACAGGGGGGTTTAAAGGGTTTTTTTTCAGTTTTTCTTACATATTTCGAAAACTATGAGTTCTAGAGAAAAATTCTCAATTACAAAAATAAACTATATTAAATTCCCTACAAGAAAAGTCCTACATCTTTATTTTAGCATCAATAGTTTAGAAGATATGGGGAGTTGAAAAAGTGAGTATTTCCGAAATTCCTCATTGAAATGGTAAAATCAATAAAAAATGCCGAAGTAACAACCTTCAGAAGCCCCTCATGCCTATATAATAATTTTATAAAGGTAGTATTGTATGTGTTGAGAATAGTGGTGGTGTTGGAACGGGGGGGGCACAAATATATTTGATGAACAGTCGTGATCCCTTCCTCCCCTCAATCCGTTTCTCTCCACAAGATCAATTCTAGTAGAGTCAACGACGGAAAAATAGAAAAAATAAATGGTGTAGTTTTGAAATTTGGCACAGTTGTAGGGAATAGTGCCCTAAACAACATACTAAAAGTCCCCGACCGTGGGAGTTACGCGGGGTGTTAAAGGGGGCGTTTTAAGTTTTTCTTAAATATCTCGAAAACTACGGGTTCTAGCGAAACATACTCAATTACAAAATTAAACTACATTAAATTTCCTAGAAAAATAGTCCTTCATTTTTTTCTTAGGGTGAATTGCTTAGAATATAGAGAGAGAATTACAATAAGTGGTTGAAAAAGCTAGCTTCAATTTCAAGAAAGGAAGTTTTTATTTCAAATTTGCGGCTATCTATTATAACATATCTATAACATAATATTGTATATATATAATTTTGCATACCTACATAAAATATGCATAAACACTTTTGACACTTGTTCGTAATTAAATTTCATTCGATTCTTCTACATCTCGATCAAGTTCGAACTCCTCTTCTAGAGGTGCACCATTAGTACAGATACCATGACAGCACATAAGCACTTACTTTTAAAATCAAACTCAAGTTGGGATGAACGCAAATAGGGGGTTGAACTTGATGTTAAAGGCTGTCCATCTAAAACAGCTATTTTCAAGTCTCTTGTAATTTATTGAGGTCTCGTGTATTTTTTCCTGCAAGAAGCATGAAGAACAATCTTTTTCTGTCCTCTGAATAGTTCATGCTTCCCATCTTTTCTTGCAATACTTTCCTTAATTAACCCATCTATTCCTTTTTCACCTACACCACACTTATCAGTTACAACATAATCTTCACATAATGAACACTTTTCTGCCATTGCATCATACTGTGTATCTATAAATAATGTTAATATAACGCACGAGCACTAACACACACAGGAAACGTCTGTATTCGTTTGTTCTACTAAAACTGTTATTCCAGTATTCACCTAGAGTTATACATTCTAGTAAAATCTGGAATTCCCCAACACATTTTTACAGTGAGTGATATGTTGACTAGATGTTGAAAAACATATGTTGTGAATGTGGAAAAAATGAATGTTGCGAGCTTTTATGTTAAACTCATCATATTTATGAATATTTAGATTATATTGTCTTAATATACTCATTTGGAGCGTTTACAGAATCAAGCGACTGAGTAGAAATGATCTTGTGGAGGGGAACGGATGTGAGGGGAGGAAGTGATGACGACTGTTCATCAAATATATTTGTGCCCCCCCCCGCACCGACACCACCACTATTCTCAACACATACAATACTACCTTTATAAAATTATTATATAGGCATGAGGTGCTTCTGATGGTTGTTACTTCGACATTTTTTTATTCATTTTACCATTACAATAAGGAATTTCAGAAATACTCACTTTTTCAACTCCCCATATATATCGATGCTAAAATAAAGATGTAGTAATCCCCCACGGTCGGGGACTTTTAGTATGTTGTTTAGGGCACTATTACTTACAACTGTGCCAAATTTCAAAACTACACCCGTTATTTTTTCTATTTTCCCTTCGTTGACTCGACCAGAATTGATCTTGTGGAGAGAAACGGATTGAGGGGAGAAAGGGATCACGACTGTTCATCAAATATATTTGTGCTCACCCCCCGCCCCCACACTACCACTATTCTCAACACATACAATACTGCCTTTATAAAATTATTATATAGGCATGAGGTGCTTATGAAGGTTGTTACTTCGGCATTTTTTATTGATTTTACCATTACAATAAGGAATTTCAGAAATTCTCACTTTTTCAACTCCCCATATCTTCTTAACTATTGATGCTAAAATAAAGATGTAGGACTTTTCTTGTAGGGAAGTTAATGTAGTTTATTTTTGTAATTGAGTATTTTTCGCTAGAACCCATAGTTTTCGAGATATTTAAGAAAAACTGAAAACGCCCCCTTGAAACCCCCCTGTACCCACGGCGTAATCCCCCACGGTCGGGGACTTTTAGTATGTTGTTTAGGACACTATCCCCAACAACTGTGCCAAATTTCAAAACTACATCATTTTTTTTTTCTATTCGTCGATTTTTGGCCTTCGTTGACTGGACTATAAGTTCGGTTTAATATTTGTCAGCCTGGATTGAAATTGTATTATGTTTCAAGTGTTGTCCCTGTAATACACTTATTTTATATAAGATTTTATTTCAATGCATCAATGTTTTAATCGAATTGTTAAGTAAAATAGATTTTGTTGCCCAATCTCTTTCAATACCCCATTCAAGCATAGAAAAATTTGAGAAGCCGGGGGTGATAAGAAAAGAGGGGGTTGTTTATTTCGTTATATAACATTGAATTAAATAACACACTACTTAGAATTTCTTTTAAATTCATCAAAATGAAATAAATTCCGAAAAAAAAACAATTATTTTTTCAAATAATTATTATTCAATTTATTTTTTGCTCACTTTGAACAAACATTGAAACAAATGTTAAAGAAAAGGGATGAAAATTTTATTTTTTATGTTTTAAAATATTGTATTTTTGTTAGAGAAAATTTTGGTTTACATGGAAACGTAAAGAATAATATCAACTAAATTTAACGTTTGAGTGATCTTAACAGACTTTTAGTTATCTTATTAAGAGTCTGATAACATCTGCAGTTTAAGTTTATTTCAATAGTCAGTGAAAATGTTTATTTCTTTTTTAAAATGTAAGAACACAAAACCATTTCTAAGAAAATATCAATGCTTAATTCAATGATACTGTATTTATGCACTAGTTCCTTGAGCGTTATAGTTTTGCTGATATGCATTCTTCATTAAGTGATCAAATCTAAATTCCTGAATTGCATTGCTTTTGGTAGCTCTTATGCCAATTGCGAACTGAATTTTAATAAATGCTATGAGACAAGAATCCACTAATATGTGTTACAAACCTATGATGCATCTCGACACGTTATTAACGAGTTTGAAGACAGTACTTCTAATAATAATAGTAGTCTCAGGCATTGAATTATTTCCAAACTCCACCGTCACATGCTAGACAGTGTGTTTTATCACAATATCTTGTGTGTGTGCTGTGATTTGTAAAGTATAATTTTTTTAAATAAAATTCTGATTTATATACAGGTTTTTATTTTCATTCTGAACTTTAATGGATAATAATGAGACTCTTATTTATTTTCCAAGCTGTATGATATATTTGAATTAGATCTATAATTTTATTTTTTAAGAAAAACAGTAAAGTGTCAGTTTTATGTTAGTTAAATTTCCTTTATATTTGGTATGAAAAGGCCCAAAAATGTTTTTGAATATCACACCGATAACTTCCAAGACATTTATAAATTGTGAAAAGGCACCTGATTAATTTCGAATAGGTGTTAAATTTTTCTCCATATGCTTTGATTTTGCGAAGTTTGCAAAAAATTGTCTGTAGAAAAAAAATTCAATAACACTTTACTTCGTAGCTAACGCATTTTCGTAAAATTGATAGAAAAAAAGTTTGATCGTTTTTACTTTCTAGTACACGGAGTATACAAAGAGAAAGTATTATAATCGTCGATCGTAAATTTCAACACGAGTGGTCTTGCACCTGCTCAGTTCATTGTCTGCAAAAATGTCCCTATTAGAGTCAAATAAGTGACCATGTCATGTAACATTTAATTGCAAGTCGTCAGTGCAATCTTCACTTTCTTACTCCTCTTGCAAAATATGCATTTGGTTTCAACATTAAAATGGCGAGGCACATTTTATGGCCAGAGGCATGTTTGCTGAATTAAAACATGCCGAAAAAAGAATGGAAACATAGCAGCCATAATCATTCAGCTTACTGGATACATTCTTCATATACCTAATATCTCAGAGAGTTTGGTTCACAGATTCCTCAAAAATTGTGATAAAATAAAATATGAAATCGGAATGAGTGTGTTGATATTACATTAGCTTTCAACAATGAAAGAGAAACACGCAATTAAATATTTATTTAAACAATGAAAACGTTTTGAATTGGGTTGCAAATAGGAAAAGTATTGTTGTAAGTTATGCCAAAAATAAATTTTAAAAAATATTAAAATTAGAGGAAACATTGTACGTCAACTTAATTTCTATCATTGAAAATGTGCTACTTGCGTCAGCAGAATAACTTGAACTGCGCATGAGCAGTAGAAACACACTTCTTAATTGATAAAAAATAACTATTATTTGATTGCTAGAAAATGTCCTACAGGCTCCATATCAACTTTGAGCAAAATCTGAAGAAAATCTATTTAGTAGTTTAGAATATTATAAAAGAAAGTACAAAAAATTTGGCGTTTAAGTTTTATTTATCTAGATATAGTTATGTCATAATTATTGAATGACATTTTATATCTATTTTAAACCATGTTATCATTTTTTAAAATTTATTAATAATTTATGAAAAAAATGAGCCTTGGATGGTTTGAAAAATTGTTTGGTACTGTCAGTAGTTTTTCGGAAAGTTACGATATTTAAAAATTCTCAGACACAATTGCTATTCGCATTTTAATTAAAATTAAGTTTCAAACGAGAAGACTATTTTCTGTATTATAAAATTTTATATAATAGCATTTTTTAAATTAAAATATTAGATATATTTCTGAAACATGCATATATGCACGTGCACGTTTGCATTCCATCGAATGCTGATTTCAGATATTTTCAGGCAACTAAAGTTCCCACCACGTCGCTGTCATCAGATGATATGATATGATATGTGGTTAATGTAACCTTTGCTATGTTGCATTTATCACGTTATAATTATTGTAAATGTTATTCACAATACTGAAGCATAAGGAATGGTTTTAGTAACGGTTTAATGCGAATTTATTAGATTTTTTATTGACGAAAAAATTTATTTATTAAAGAAATTTATTTTTTCTTAATGAAAAATTTAAAAATATTTATTTTTATCTCGAACAACTAGCCAAAGTAAATCAACTAGTTTAAAATATTTTTGTACGTCGGACGTAGAAACCTTTCATCATCATCATCAAAAACGAAATTACAACGTTACAAAAAAGTAATAATTAAAAAAACACAAGTATTATTCATCATTACTTCATGGAAAATTACTATATATTTATGAGACTAAATTTCTGCTCCATTACTTTTCTTAAATTCTAATATCGATAATAATGATAAGCACTTATTAAAGCAGATGATGTTAATATCTGCTCAGCAGCTAAGAAAGATGCACTTAATTAACTGTGGATTGCAACTTAAATTACCGTAATTTTCCTTGATTAATATTTCTGAGATAAAGTTTCTCATTTTTTTTATCTCTTTCTCACTTTTTAAATAGTATTAAGTATATAATTCGTTAAGTGATATCAACAGAAAAAATGTTGTAAATTCTTCTTAAAAAGGAAAGCATTACTTTAGGTTCTTAAAGATTGCATTATTTTAAAACACTTGTTAGTATCAATAAGGTGTTTTCTAGATGTATGTATGAATAAAGTA
Source organism: Araneus ventricosus (assembly GCA_013235015.1). Classification (NCBI taxonomy): domain Eukaryota; kingdom Metazoa; phylum Arthropoda; class Arachnida; order Araneae; family Araneidae; genus Araneus; species Araneus ventricosus. Next base: position 15,811 of record BGPR01018429.1, on the reverse strand, counting down.
TACTTGTATAAAGGAATAGTTAATGAGGTCCACAGAGTAATAACACACATTCGAGAAAACATCTATCCTATTAAAATTCGAAGGTAAACAAACGTATGTATGTATGTCCTTCTATCTTCTCACGAACCGCCGAATGGAGAAGCGCGCGGAAAGTACCAAAAGATGGGGAATAATTCAAGGAATCCATTTCTGCCATTTAAATATCGAAATTTTAATTAGTGAAAAAGATATTAATTAAAAACTAATTTACAAGAATACATTTCATTGTTTCGGATACTTTATAACAATACTTTTCATTGTTACAGCGCAATTCAAAATTTATTTTATTGTTGAAGTCGTTTACTTTAAAGAACATTGTTACAACAACAATAAAAAAGTGACGCTGACAGAAATAAAAAAAATGTATTGTTGCATTATGGAAAGCTGAACAATACAACAAGTCAATGTGGATAGAGTTTTGTGTGGGTTTTGGTAATTGATATAAAGAAACAGGGAAAATTAAATCGCTCATATAGGGTTTTACTAAAACTATTGTTTTCTATGAAGTTTCACTTTTAGATTTCATGTACTCAGTGCATCTTGCTTCATGTGCATGTAAACTGGAGGCGGGCATATGAAAAAATACGGATTCCGATCAACGCTGGGTTATCTAATTCCTTCCGTACTAAAGTCAGACAAAAAATAATTCCGATTAATAATTTTACAAAATAAAGATTATTTTTGCGATTTTTTAAAAGTATATTTTGAAGCCTTTACGCGGACGGAATGATTGAACCGCTCTTTTCTCCTTATTTATTTAGGAGAGAATGTTGGGCATGTGTCACATGACCTCACTTTTTCTCTCCATGAAGGAATGACGCATTATTCGAGATAGCCCGTGCAACGCTGGGTCACGTAGCTAGTTTCTAATTATCAGCCGTTACCAAAAAATTTCTGAAACGACTGTTGAAACTATTGTGTAAAGTAAACCATTGTTTAGAGGTTTAGAGAATCGTTTAATTGTTCCAAAGGTAAACAGATTGTTTAAAACAATATGGATAAAATGAAAGGGTAGGAACGGACAAAATTAACACTGTGTTGAAGTACAATAGGGCAATGATTTGAATGAACACATTAATGATGCTTAAAAAGAGTGAAAGAATTGTCTTGGATTTTTGTTAACCCTCCAAGCGCCCAATTATTTTGATCTCTTAGCCTTTAGGTTAGAAGATTTAGCTTTTAAAGTGAGTTATTCGGGGTTTTTTTGTATTTAAATATATCTTTGAATTCTTAAGAATACTTTATCCAAGGTTGTTTAATAAAATACACATATAAATGCGAAGTATGTGCTTTTGAACTGAACCTGAGAAAACACAAAAAAGCCGTTTCCTCCGCTAGGAGGTTTAATAAAACTTCGGCAAACACAGGAAACATACGCTTAGAAATTCAAACAGTAAATAAATAGGTAATCTCTGCGTATTATCCTGAAAAAAGTTGTCTTGATAAATTTCACTTCATTTATAAATAACTATCGGAAAACTTCGCTATTTTTTCTTAATTAATTTAAGACTTCCAGTCGATTTAAAGTGTCTAAATCAACTAATGAAACGTGATTCGACAAAATTGTTCCAGCCGTTTTAAATAAATATTTATCATCCTAAAGAGTTGACTAAAAACGATTTAAGACCTGCATATTTTTAATCCGACATTATTGAAACCGACTAATTAAGTTTCAGTTCGATCAGTCCACTTTTTATTGTAATTCGAAGACATTGCTCTAATATACACTGAAGGACTGGTTTAGGGTTTATTTACTCCAACAGTAATGAGGAACATGCTTACCAAGTTTCAGAAAAATCGCTCCAGCAGTATCGAGTTTCGTGTCAATCGGCCTAAGTCTTACCTCCACACCACTGTGGTTTTGCATGTGTATTTATTTACCTCTAAAGTGCTTTTAGTTCGCCTACGAGGAAGATGTGTATCTAGTTTCGTCAAATTGCTCAAATTTCATGTCAGTTGTCCATTTGTCGAGTGCATTTAAACGACGATGTCCAACCCTAACCTCAGAGATAAGGTTGGCGTTTATTTACCCCTATAATATTTTCAATATGCTGATTAGAAGTATATGTTCAAAAATTAATCAAAATCGCCCTAGCCATATCCAACAGCATGTCAATCGGCTCAGGGGTTTACATGCTTGTTGACGATTTTGCCCCTCCCTTTACTCTGAGGAATTGGATTAGTGTTTATTTACCCATACACTACTTTTAGTAAGCCTATGAGGAATACATGTGCCAAGTATCATCAAATTCTTGCCATCTCTATCAGATTTCATGCCAATCTGACCATTTATTAAATGTATTTTAAAGACTTTGCCCGACACTATTCTGACCGACTGAATAAGGATTTATTTACCCCAATTGTATTTTTAGTTGGATAATTAGAAGTGTGCGTACCAAATTTCATCAAAATCGCCCACGCCGTCGAAATCGTCAAGCGAGT